>RPOG01003912.1:9362-53490 GCA_008086565.1 Thalassoma bifasciatum | reverse complement strand
GCTGCAGGCTGTGAAGCGTCAGTTTGTTCTGTTGTTCTGTGGATCAGCCTGTATGTAAACATGAGCGAGCAGCCGTGTGGATCAGGAGGTGGAGCAGGGAGAGATGGAAATGTTGAAGAGAAACAAAAGAGAAAAGGAAGAAGACAGGAGGGGGTGATTCTGGTCCTGGAGAACTTTTCCCCCCCTTTGGCTCCGAGCTCGTGTCTTTAATCAGCGCAGAGACGTGAGGTAACAAAGGATGTGGAGCCTCATTCATGAAGCAGGGGGATAAATAAAGAGTCATTATGAGCAGAGACAGTTCAACACTGAGAGGAGGCAGAAAATACTGCGGCTCCATAAAATCCCTCCACTTCTAATTAGGAATGTGACACTCAGCTCTCTACGCAACACAGAGCGACAGGAGGCTACACAATATTACACAACACAGTCTGATAGAAAACTATATAACATAGAGGGGGAATAATTCCAGGTACAATCAGGTGTTATATGATACGTGACGGTGAGAAACCAAACACAAAATCATGATACAAAACTCTGTGATCTGGTATGTTATGGTAGAATACAGTGATGTAATCAATTATGAAATAACATATCATAAAACAGTGATTCCCAACCTGTGGTCCATGGCCCCCTGGTGGGCCGTGAAGGTATTGCAAGTGGCCCACCAAATCTTTTCCAAAATAGTTTGATTTCAGTGGAGTGAAATGATATAAAGATACATGATACAAATAAAGAAAGAAAGATACAAATAAACAGAATGTTTTAAATGTTAAAAATCAGTTACAAACTCAGTCAGGGTATTGAAAATGTTTACTTATTCATAAATGAGAAGGTATGTTAGCTGCCAGTAGGTAACACGACCCGAAACGTAACAATGGCCCAATATGTGTTAAAACCAAAAATGTAATAACTTGTCAAAAATGTAACCAAAGTGCCGTGCCCGAAACTTAACAAAAATAATGTATTACAAACCAAAATGTAATAATTGACTCAAACTGTAACAAGTCATTACTGTCTTGGCAAAAAGTTATTTTGTTTTGGGCTCTGAATCTGCTAGACTGTCGACCAGTTATTACATTTTAGGTTTTATTGAATTTGGGTCATTGTTTTAAAGTAGGTTCTAATGAAGCATTTTAAATTCTCAGTTCTTATTGAGTTGGAGGTGGGCCGCAAACATTTTTGAGACATAAAAGTGGGCCCTGAGTTGGAAAAGGTTGGGAACCACTGTCATAAAACATACGATATGAGATATTACATGAGGTACCAGACAAAATAAATGAGATATAAAATAAAACATGCAAGATACGAAAGATGAGACAAAAGGAGAGATAAGACATGAAGTATGAGATATGAGATATGATATAAATCAGCCAATGGGATAAGACGAATTCACCCGGGAAGTTTCTTGAAATTAGAAAGATGTCTTAAAACAAGAATCTTTTATCTTATCCCATTGGCAGATTTTTTTTTAACTTGTTACAAGCAATTGATGCCTCATTTTTGTCTTTAAAAAACTTGAAATGAGACATTTTTATGACCTTGTCTAGTAAATGTGGCTCAAATCAAGAACAGTAAGACACATTTGACGAAAAATAAGACAATGATTTGCTTGGATTTCAGTTTTTACAGTGAAAAAGTCAGTTCATCTTCAGCTGCAGCAGTTTTCTGCAGATTTAAGAGACGCTGAATGAAAAAAATAAATGCAGACAACTGTTGTGCAACGTCCCAATACATCAACGTTTTTATACATATAATCTTAAAACTACAACGGCATATTTCTACACTGACATTGTAAAAAGTTTAGGACATTACTGTGCACAATCATATTTGTCTCAGAGATGTGAATAAAATCAGAAACAGACATATGAAGCCTCTCCATGCAGCTCCAACATTTTCTACCTCTGTGTTTTAAAATGAACCAATCAGAGATCACAGTTCAGATTTATTAATGAGCCTCAGTCTGGTTGGTTTGTCTCTTCGCTCTGATTAGCTTCACTTTACATCTGGACGAGCGTCGACCATGAGCCTCTGGGGCTCCTCAGACGCACAGAGTCCTTGACAGAGTTGGCGCTTTAACCCTGATCCGTGGTTATTCCTGATGCTGCCAGGGCCGCTGTCACTTCCTGCCTGGGGGGCCCCTCCATACAGCTGAGAGCAAACCAGGAGCATGTATAGGTAAAAGACTGATGTCCTTGAAAAACTGATGGTGGTTTATTCATTTCCTTTCATTTAACATTCTGAAAACAGACAGGCTCTGTTTTTATTCTTCACCCAAAGGCAAAAAACTCCGGAAAAAACTCGACTCATCAACGCTGCTGATGTTTGAATTCAGAGGAATGATGAGGCAGGTGAATGTCATGATCGGGTATAAAAGGAATATCTGTGTCTTGTTGACGCACTCGTTTGTCAGGTTGTCAAATTCTTGTTACAAAGAGTTGAAACAGGTTGACGTCCTTAACTACCTAAAGTAGTAGATGTCTGGTATTATAGTAGTTTTCTAAGTCTCTTAGACCTCTTTAGAGACGTGCATTCGTCGTTCCGGGTTTTGGTTGTAACTTACCGGCACTGGAAACTGGGGACAGGCAGTGCTGCATTAAAAACCCACATCATTGTGTAAAGGATATTAGCACGTGGGCTCAGGAACACTTCAGAAAACCATTGTCAGTTAATACAGTTCATCACTACATCTACAAGTGACAGTTCAAACTCTACCATGCAAAGACAAAGTCACACATCAACAACACACACAAACGCCGCCGCCGGCTTCTCTGGGCCCGAGCTCGTCTGAGATGGACTGAGGCAAAGTGGAAAAGTCTGCTGTGGTCTGACGAGTCCACATTTAAACTCTTTCTGGAAATCATGGACGTGGTGAATCTAAACATACATGAGCTTAACATGGAAACCTCTCATCAGTGAATCCTTAAACACCACAGATGGAAATGAGCAGGTGTGGTTCTCCTATTCTTTTTGGGAGTTTTCATTAATTGGGTAATTGTGTCTGTGTGGTGAGTTGCCATGGTTACAAACAAGCTGTAGAGCTGCAACTTTAGTAATAGATTACTCTGATGATTATAGTTACGATTAATTAAAGAATCGAGAAACCGGAAATCATGGACGTGGTGTCCTCAGGGCTAAAGAGGAAAAGGACAATCAGGATTTTTCTCAGCGCAAAGTTCAAAAGCAGCATCTGTGATGGTATGGGGGTGTGTTAGTGCCCCATGGCATCATGGGATTGACAGGGTCATAGACACTTCCGTCGTAATTACGACTTTCCATGTTTGTCCAAAACCTCGTTGTAGACGACGTAGGTTCTGTGAAACAGAAAAAGTCCCTGCAGGGACTAATAAAGTCGTTCTGTTACTTTGGAAGACACATTCTGCTCCTGTTACAACAGCGTGGCTCCGTAGTAGAAGAGTGCAGCTATGAGACTAGACTACAAAGCTTCAACAATTAGTGTCCTCAGTTCACAAACACTGAACCAGAGTTGTTAAAGGAAAAGTGATGAAACACAGAGGAAACATGAAGCTGTACAAGCTTTTTAGGAACGTGATGCTGGTATCCATTTCAAAATGAGTGAATATTTACACAAAATAATAAAGTTTATCAGTTTGAACATCAAATATCTTGTCTTTGTGGTGTATGTAAGAGGATTTGCAAATCATTATATTCTGTTTTTGCTTACATTTTACACAATTTCCCAACTTCATTGGAAGTGAAGTTGTATAAATCACTTTAGGTCACTCTTTTTGATACACTACCAGTATTATGGAGTTATATGTGGATGATATATTGAGCTATCACTATTAAACACTGTTTGATATTCGCAGGAAAGTGCTTCAGCCGTTTTTATTAAAACATAAGACATCTTTTCTCTGTAGTGTTCAGCATAAGTAAGTATAATAAGAAGGGTTGTAGGCAGGTTTCACTCTTGGTGGAACAACAGTAAATCTTGGTGATGCTGTGTTTCATAGTTTCTCTGTAATAAGGACATAATATCCCAGATTAGTAAATAGGACTCAATGCAAATCTGAGTAAGTGTCAGTCAATTTCCGAAGTCAGACACCGTCTAACCTGATTAATTCCACTACATTAATTTTTCATCGATACCTCGGTATTTCTGCTAGTCACACTCTAGCATCGACAATAATATAAAGATGCACTTATTAAGAGAGAGCAAATTGATATAATGTAATATTTGTGCAGCTCAGCAGTATTAAAGTGCTGGTAAGTGTATACGGATCCATACAGGAGGGGAAATGTGTTGCCTGTTGAGACATGTTCTGCTCACTAGACACCGAAAGTCTAGCTAGTGTAGTGCCCCAGTGAAAGGGAGTAAAAGCGGTCTCAGTAGTTATAAGGTAAACTCTCGTCGGCCCGGCGCCGTGGCCCCCGGCCCGAAGCTAAAGTTTTAGGTGACCTTCGTTAATCGAGGAAGTAATGGTAGAAGGTAAAAGACTGCGAGGGGACGCGGCGGTTGCGGCGTCTGACCGCAGACGCCCGGGCCCCAAACCCGCTCTCCAGCCTGACCCTGAGGGCCTTCAGATGAGGGACACACACTCGCCCTGTGTTAGTGCAGACACACACACTCGCCCTGCGTAAGTGCAGACACACACACACCCTGCTTTAGTGCAGACACACACTCGCCCTGCTTTAGTGCAGACACACACTCGCCCTGCGTTAGTGCAGACACACACTCGCCCTGCGTTAGTGCAGACACACACTCGCCCTGCGTTAGTGCAGACAAACACACTCACCATGCTTTAGTGCAGACACACACTCGCCCTGTGTTAGTGCAGACACACACTCGCCCTGCGTTGGTGCAGACACACACACTCCCCCTGCGTTAGTGCAGACACACACTCGCCCTGCGTTAGTGCAGACACACACACTCGCCCTGCGTTAGTGCAGACACACACTCGTCCTGTGTAAGTGCAGACAAACACACTCGCCCTGTGTAAGTGCAGACAAACACACTCGCCCTGCGTTAGTGCAGACTGTGTGTGAGCGGGACGCAATCACGTCTGTGTGTGAGCGGGAGCGTTAGTTCAGACACACACACTCGCCCTGCGTTAGTGCAGACACACACACTCACCCTGTGTTAGTGCAGACAAACACACTCGCCCTGCGTTAGTGCAAACACACACTCCCCCTGTGTTAGTGCAGACAAACACACTCACCCTGTGTTAGTACAGATAAACACACTCGCCCTGCGTTAGTGCAGACACACACAGTCGCCCTGTGTTAGTGCAGACACACACTCGCCCTGCTTTAGTGCAGACACACACATTAGCCCTGCGTTGGTGCAGACACACACACTCGCCCTGCGTTGCTGCAGACACACACACTCGCCCTGCGTTGCTGCAGACACACACACTCGCCCTGCGTTGGTGCAGACACACACACACACACCGGCTCCGAGCTGGGTGGTGAGCTCGGAAGTGTCAGATAAATTTGGAGCACGGTGGCTGATGTCTCTCTTCAAAGCCAGGCAGAGCTGTCAGACAGACTTAAGTTAGAGGCAGATTTGGTGGAGGGAGTACACATCAGGATATTTCTACTCCCAAATTACTACACATGTACCAGACCAAACACGTTAAAGGTGGATTCAGTGAGTTTTCTTTTCTTATTTATACCATGACCCTGTTTGGTAGTGATGTTGGATAATCCTGATTCTCTTTACAATCTGATACTGAATAAAACTCAGGACAATAGCAACGATACTGATGTGACACTGATACTCCTCCTTACCATTTTTTCTCCAAAGATCACAGAATATATTTTATCTGTTTGTGGAGCTTAAATTAAATGACTGACTGAGCAACATGTGACTGTGCCTATGAATTCATTCATTCTCCTCTTATACATTATGCACTTACACAGGTGGAAGAAAAAGTAGTTCTCACCAACCACAAATCATTGAAAAAACCTCAATTGTTCAGTTGCTGAATATGAATTGTATGATAAACATTACCCCAAATATTTAAAGTATCAAAGGTATTGATGTTTGATTTGAGAACAGATCAGGAATCTGCAATATTGATATTTCAACCGACACATCACCAGTAAGTGCTCCACTCACTCCTCATTCTGTGGCGCGTTCAGACTGGAGAATTAATGAATGAAAGTATAAATGAAGGATGTGAAAATGAAATGTTTTAACTCGTCTGTGATTTGGTTTGTGACGGCCGCAGTGATTTTCTTGCCTCTTGACCCCTACTGTAAGGTCTAACAGGCATGAATCTGCTTAAATGTTTGTCTCAAACTAGAATTTGTTGTTAAAAGACATAACGAATTGGTTTTTCTTTAAAAAAAATACAGTTTAAAACACAGTTTCTATCCTGGTTTCCTGCCACAATGCATTCTGGGTTGATGACGTAGATTGATTGTTTGGTGCCGAGCATCTGGATTTGGCCGTTTCCTCACTACTAGTCGCCGTAAGTCACGAGGTTTGAGGAGGGAAAAAAACATAATAATGCCACATGTGGCTGCTTTTGGGTGAACTTTTCAGTCCAAAGGAAACAAGGAGACTGATGTTAGTCTGCACAGCTTCCCAAAAGACAAGAAAAGAAGGAAGTTGTGGGAAATGGCTTGTGGGCGTAAACAACTTCCCATGGAGCCGCGGCTATGTTCTGGCCACTTCTCCCCAGAAGCATTTGCTGCATTTAGCCGGCCCATGCTGATGAAAGAGCTGACAGGTGTGGGTCATTATAAACGGAGACTAAAGCCAAATGCTGTGCCGACTATTTTCCAACACAAACCCACAAAACTTCCTCTGGAAACCACTGAAGTCCGCTCCAGGACTTATATGATCCTGTATGAGATCCAGCCCGCTGCAACCATATGACGTCACTACCCAGACGATATTGCGGCGTAAACAACAATGGCGGCCTACAGGTGAAAATATTATGGTTCTTATGTAGCTGGTAGAAACACTGATCATTCAGGAAAATGACGTTCTGGTAGCCAGGGGAACTTTTAACGTCACTTTTCCTGCTGTTAAACAACACAGCTTCATTCGTCTTTAGTTCTGTCACTGACATCGATCTTCAGCTCAGAGAAGTTGCCTTTTTCTTCTGTAAAGTTTAACTCCATGTTGTGAAACCTGTGGGTAAGACGGAATGATTGCTTGATTTATCAATACCTGATCGGGCGTATGCACGTTTCATCACTTACGTGAACGTTGCTGGTTTTTTCTCCCAAATCTTTGCCAATTCCCACACAAGATTGATAACTACAAGCATATGTTTGTTATCAGACTTGTTTCCTGACTCCTGTAATGATTGTTCATCCTTATTCATCCCAAACTAAAGTCACTTCTTCTCTTCAGTGTGTCAAAGATTTATGTTACATAAGTGATGAAATTTCCATTTGTTTCCATTCTTAGAAAAGCATAAACAGAACCATAATGAACCCAGTTGTTTGGTTCATCACAGAGCACTTGTGCACAGCTACAGCTTTACATTCTGCAGGAACAAAAAGACTAATGATGTCGGAACGCTGGAGGAGGAAATACTTATGCATGTTCTGCATGTGTGTGTCGGCTTTAATTGGTCGTTTTTATGCATCTATGTGCTTGTTTGCTTTGTGTCTGCTGTAATTGTTTTCTCTTTCGCTTATGTGAGGCTGTTTCTCCACATCTGCTTCAAGTGTTGGTGTGCAGCGTTTGATCATGTGTCTGATTACTTAAGAGCCAAAGCAAGGACACGGACTGCAAATGAGCCGTGGCTTTAACTGCTCTTATATACTCTGCATCAGTCACACTTAAATTAAGCGTAACTGTATCTACATGTATCGTTCCTGTCGAAGAAACCATGAATAAAAACAGTGTGGATGGTTCAACATTAGAACACAACCATTTAATCTAATCACAATCTATCAGACACTGCAATATTTCTTTAAATGTGTCAGATGTTTTCCGAGTTTACTCAACCAAAGAGACAAACTGTTAAAAACTACCTTTACAAAAGAAACTATACAAGTAGAGAAAAGAGGAAAAAAAGGGACTTTGATGTCATTTATTCCTAGATTTATTTATCTAATATGCCAGAACCTAAAAATAATTGCACAATGATTCTCAACATCAATATAGGGAGAGATAATTGCAGTTCGATTATTTCTGTAAATCCTTCAGCCCTGGATGTTTTCTGCTGGTGATGACCTCTACGATAGGAGGTGAGGTTAAAGCGAACTGTCACCCTGACACTTCCGTTCTCATCTTGTGTTTTTCGTAACCTTGTGATGCTGCAGAAAACGACCTGTCTGAGTCTGTTTCTGACGACCGCGTGAACACCAGAGTGACGACCAGAGAGAGCGGCGAAGAGCGAGAGACAAACATAAACAGAAGTGACGCGACGGACGCGAAAGAGACCTGAACAAAGCAGAAAAGAAAGAGGAGGAGGAGGAGAAAGAGAGGGAGGAGGTGAAGAGATATTTGGAGCAGATGGAGGAGAAACACTGAAAGGCCGTTCAGAGAAATGAGGTGAAACTGGAGACGTTTGTGTGGTCTGATTCCAGCTGTGATAAACCTTATTACCCACCTGATATCACAGCAACACCCTCCAAATCCCCCCGTCTCCCCCCTTCACCTCCATCAGCTCACAAACACCACCACAAATCCAGCATCTTCTCCCGCTTCATCTTACAGTGTGAGGCTTTTATCTGCCGCTTAATCCCCCCATGAACAGCTTTTTTTCAATCCCAATCTCAAAATGTTGATTTCAAAAGATTCTTGAAAGACATGCTGCTGAAAAAAACATTACATTTAGAGTTCAGAAACCACCATTACTTGCTGTACAAGCTCATTTTACTGCAATATTTACAAAGCGCATTAATAAAATAAGCCCCTCTCAACTTCAAATATGTTCCAGCAATAGAAAGTGTTGCAGGGAGAAAGGAGCTCAGAAAAGAGAAGGAGAGAGAGAGAGAAAGAAAGAAAGTCTGGAGCGAGTGCCACTGAGTGACTCATTGTGTTTGAGTGGAAAGTAGAGCGGAAATGTGGAGGGAAACAGGGTGGTCAGCGTTTGTCTGTTTTATTTGGAAACACTTAGTCTACAAGTCTGTGATTAGCCTCAGTGGGCAGCTGCTTTTATCAATAGATGTTCACTGATAGGAGCTCAGAGGCTGACGCCCAGTTTCTGACGAGCGTAGGCTAAAGGAGAGAGAGAGAGAGNCAAAGGAAACAAGGAGACTGATGTTAGTCTGCACAGCTTCCCAAAAGACAAGAAAAGAAGGAAGTTGTGGGAAATGGCTTGTGGGCGTAAACAACTTCCCATGGAGCCGCGGCTATGTTCTGGCCACTTCTCCCCAGAAGCATTTGCTGCATTTAGCCGGCCCATGCTGATGAAAGAGCTGACAGGTGTGGGTCATTATAAACGGAGACTAAAGCCAAATGCTGTGCCGACTATTTTCCAACACAAACCCACAAAACTTCCTCTGGAAACCACTGAAGTCCGCTCCAGGACTTATATGATCCTGTATGAGATCCAGCCCGGTGCAACCATATGACGTCACTACCCAGACGTTATTGCGGCGTAAACAACAATGGCGGCCTACAGGTGAAAATATTATGGTTCTTATGTAGCTGGTAGAAACACTGATCATTCAGGAAAATGACGTTCTGGTAGCCAGGGGAACTTTTAACGTCACTTTTCCTACTGTTAAACAACACAGCTTCATTCGTCTTTAATTCTGTCACTGACATCGATCTTCAGCTCAGAGAAGTTGCCTTTTTCTTCTGTAAAGTGTAACTCCATGTTGTGAAACCTGTGGGTAAGACAGAATGATTGCTGTTTTCAGCCGCTTGATTTATCAATACCTGATCGGGCGTATGCGTTTCATCACTTACGTGAACGTTGCTGGTTTTTCTCCCAAATCTTTGCCAATTCCCACACAAGATTGACAAATACGAGCATATGTTTGTTGTCAGACTTGTTTCCTGACTCCTGTAATGATTGTTCATCCTTATTCATCCCAAACTAAAGTCACTTCTTCTCTTCAGTGTGTCAAAGATTTATGTTACATAAGTAATGAAATTTTCATTTGTTTCCATTCTTAGAAAAGCATAAACAGAACCATAATGAACCCAGTTGTTTGGTTCATCACAGAGCACTTGTGCACAGCTACAGCTTTACATTCTGCAGGAACAAAAGGACTAATGATGTCGGAACGCTGGAGGAGGAAATATTTATGCATGTTCTGCATGTGTGTGTCGGCTTTAATTGGTCGTTTTTATGCATCTATGTGCTTGTTTGCTTTGTGTCTGCTGTAATTGTTTTCTCTTTCGCTTATGTGAGGCTGTTTCTCCACATCTGCTTCAAGTGTTGGTGTGCAGCGTTTGATCATGTGTCTGATTACTTAAGAGCCAAAGCAAGGACAAGGACTGCAAATGAGCCGTGGCTTTAACTGCTCTTATATACTCTGCATCAGTCACACTTAAATTAAGCGTAACTGTATCTACATGTATCGCTCCTGTCGAAGAAACCATGAATAAAAACAGTGTGGATGGTTCAACATTAGAACACAACCATTTAATCTAATCACAATCTATCAGACACTGCAATATTTCTTTAAATGTGTCAGAATATCAGCTACAGTTTTTGCAGCGGATGTTTTCTGAGTTTACTCAACCAAAGAGACAAACTGTTAAAAACTACCTTTACAAAAGAAACTATACAAGTGGAGAAAAGAGGAAAAAAAGGGACTTTAAAGTCATTTATTCCTAGATTTATTTATCTAATATGCCAGAACCTAAAAATAATTGCACAATGATTCTCAACATCAATATAGGGAGAGATAATTGCAGTTCGATTATTTCTGTAAATCCTTCAGCCCTGGATGTTTTCTGCTGGTGATGACCTCTACGATAGGAGGTGAGGTTAAAGCGAACTGTCACCCTGACACTTCCATTCTCATCTTGTGTTTTTCATAACCTTGTGATGCTGCAGAAAACGACCTGTCTGAGTCTGTTTCTGACGACCGCGTGAACGGGAGAGTGACGACCAGAGAGAGCGGCGAGGAGCGAGAGACAAACATAAACAGAAGTGACGCGACGGACGCGAAAGAGACCTGAACAAAGCAGAAAAGAAAGAAGAGGAGGGGGAGAAAGAGAGGGAGGAGGTGAAGAGATATTTGGAGCAGATGGAGGAGGAACACTGAAAGGCCGTTCAGAGAAATGAGGTGAAACTGGAGACGTGTGTGTGGTCTGATTCCAGCTGTGATAAACCTTATTACCCACCTGATATCACAGCAACACCCTCCAAATCCCCCCTTCTCCCCCCTTCACCTCCATCAGCTCACAAACACCACCACAAATCCAACATCTTCTCTCGCTTCATCTTACAGTGTGAGGCTTTTATCTGCCGCTTAATCCCCCCATGAACAGCTTTTTTTTCAATCCCAATCTCAAAATGTTGATTTCAAAAGATTCTTGAAAGACATGCCGCTGAAAAAAACATTACATTTAGAGTTCAGAAACCACCATTACTTGCTGTACAAGCTCATTTTACTGCAATATTTACAAAGCGCATTAATAAAATAAGCCCCTCTCAACTTCAAATATGTTCCAGCAATAGAAAGTGCTGCAGGGAGAAAGGAGCTCAGAAAAGAGAAGGAGAGAGAGAGAAAGAAAGAAAGTCTGGAGCGAGTGCCACTGAGTGACTCATTGTGTTTGAGTGGAAAGTAGAGCGGAAATGTGGAGGGAAACAGGGTGGTCAGCGTTTGTCTGTTTTATTTGGAAACACTTAGTCTACAAGTCTGTGATTAGCCTCAGTGGGCAGCTGCTTTTATCAATAGATGTTCACTGATAGGAGCTCAGAGGCTGACGCCCAGTTTCTGACGAGCGTAGGCTAAAGGAGAGAGAGAGAGAGCGAGGAAGTAATAGAAGTTTAGGGGAATGTTAAAGGGCTTTGGACTGGAATTAGAGGAGAAAGTTTGTGGGTGATTTGATCAGGAAGCAGAAAACAGACGAAACTTCTCAATATTCATGTAAACAATGACAGTTTCCCTGCAGCTGATCACGTAGTCTGTATGATGAGTGGACGTAACGACGTTCGGCTCAAACTGAAGCCTCCAGCAGATGCCCCGCCCCCTGGTGTCTGGCTGCAGTATAGGTCATAAGCCCCGCCCCCTGGTGTCTGGCTGCAGTATAGGTCATAAGCCCCGCCCCCTGGTGTCTGGCTGCAGTATAGGTCATAAGCCCCGCCTCCCCATGTATTCCAGATATGAGCTGGGAAAACTTTAAAAAATTACGATACCTCATAGAAACGTTTCTCTCATCCTTACTCTAAGGTAGTATGATGATGTCATCTGGCTGCATGGTGTTCAGGTGTTTTTTTTTCTGAGAAGTTAGTTTCTCATTAGTTATTGGACGTTAAAAACCGTGATATAAGTTTCGTTTTACGATAGTTGACAGCTGCCGTTTGTGAGTAGTTTTTACCGGGGATATAAGAAACTTCAGGAAAGAGCCAAAAGGAGACTAAACCTTCTGAAGAAGAAGAAGAAATAAATATTTTTATTTCTCTTTTTTACTTGGCTCCACCAGAAATTCTCTACTGCGCAGACTCTGGCTGCACAATGGCGGCTAGAGAAACGGTTTTTTGGCTTCAAAAACGTAGAACGGTGACAGGAGGAGCCACGCTGCAAAAACGGAAATCTAAGCAAGTCATTCTGTCTCATTTGTAGTAAAAATTGTCTTATTGTTCTTAATTTGAGCCACATTCACCAGATCAGGTCATAAAAATGTCTTGTTTCAAGTTTTTTTAAGACAAAAATGAGGTGTAAATTGCTTCTAACAAGTCAAAAAAATCTGCCAATGGGATAAGATGAATTCACCCGGGAAGTTTCTTGAAATTAGAAAGATGTCTTAAAACAAGAATCTTTTATCTTCTTTTATCTTTTATCTATCCCAAAAAAAACTTGTTTATCATCTCTGTTATATAATTGCATCTCATTTGTACTTTGTCAGTGACTCTTCTGGTTTTTAGCCTCATTGCTGCACTAACAGTCACGTAGAAATTGCTGGGTTTTAGAGAGTACTGCTCAGTCTTTGTAATATTTCCAGGACATAGTTGCTTCTAAAGAATCCCCACAGTGACAAAAGTGGGATAAAAAGTTGCTCTGCTCACGTTTTCACCTGCTGCTCGTTGATTTTTGCAGCTCAGGAAAAAGATCTGATCAAAGATTTGCTCTCACACGACGTCTTGATTGATTCTGTGTTTATGGTTTGCTTCATGTTTACTCCACACTCACCACAGTTTCCTCTGAACAGCAGTTAAAGATGAGGTATGGAAATGTGGCTCTGCTGGATGTTCCAGATTTATCTGCATTAATGTGGACATGGCCCCCGGCCCCCCCGCGGCTACAGCCAGTAACAAGCTCCTCACTCTCACCTTCTGTGTGTGTGTGCGTGCGTATGTGTGTGTGAGTGCAGCTCCTCATTGGCTGCTGATGGCGGAGCCTCCATGAAGTGAGTGATGGGGATTGGAGCGACATCGGGGGGGTCGGTGTGAGCGAAGGATGGAGGGTGTCTGAAGAATGGGGGCAGGCGCCTGAGGTCCAATCCCATCAACTGAAGCAATTGTGCGAAGCGAATACTGGTGTGTTGGGGGGGTTGGGGAGGTTTGGGGGGGGGGGGTGAGTTTGCAAAGGAGATAGAGGGAGAAGGATGGAGGTGTGTGACGCCTAAACTCTGGTTCCTAATGTTGGATAAATCAGGGGAGAGAGAGAGAGAGGTTTGGAAACACATGGGCAGCAGATAAATGCACATGTCAGTGGAGTGATAGATGTGTGAAATCTCTAACGTCGTTTTTCCAAAGAGTGGCCCTCACAGAGTTTTAGTGCAAGAATTAGTCATGTTTGATTCCTCCGATTCTCTTTCAGATCTGATACTGAATAAGACTCAGGCTAATATCAGTGATACTGATACAACACCAGAACTATTCCTCACCGTTTTCAGTAAAGATCACAGAATGTGTCTTGGCTGTTTGTGCAGCTTAAACTAAAAGCAACTGTGACTATGCATTCACTCCATACTTATTCAGGTGGGAGAAAAAGTAGTCCTTTCCAACCATGTATCATCTAGACCAATGATCCCCAACCTGTGGGCCGTGGCCCCCTGGTGGGCCGCGGTGATATTGCAAGTGGGCCGCCAAGTCACTTTCAAAATAGTCTGAATTTTGATGAGGGTATTTATACAAAAGTTACAAATGTATATAGAATAATGTTTAGCATGTTAAAACTCAATTGTATTTTTAATGATATTAAGCATCTTCAAATGTTTGTAAATAAGAAAAGACCTTTAAGAAGGCATGTTAAAGCCCAATGACCATTTAAAAAAGACCTGAAATGTATTTTAACAAATGTTGCATATCCCAAAAATGTAATCACTGACCCAAAATTTAACAAGTTGTTACATTGTGGAGTTATTGTGTTTTGGGCTCAGTCGCATTTTTGACTAGATGTTGCATTTTGGGTTTTATTCGGTTTTTTTTTCTTGAATTTCAGGTCTTTGTTACAAATCTAACTCTAACAAGGCATTATACAGCCTCCGTTTTTCGGGGGTTGGAGGTGGGCCGCGAAAATACTTAAAAGTGGGCCCTGAATTGGAAAAGGTCGGGAACCACTGATCTAGACTAAATCTCAAGAGATCAGTTTCTCACCTTTGTTCTCTTTAATGATAAACTTTACCTCAAATGTTGAAAGTATCAAAATTCTTGATATTTTGATTTGAGAACCAATTTTAGAGCATAAAGATCAGGTATCAGAGGTATCCATATTTCAGTATCATCACAAGCCAGAATCGTGAAGCGCTACCGCCAAGTTTCATGCTTACATCATCAATCGTGTCAGTTTTGTGCCGCACTAATATTCAAGAGCTGGAACAAGAACAACGTCAAGAAAAACTTGTCTTTTAAAAATAATCTGAGGACAACCATAAACTAAGAGAGATTTCTTATAGAAAATTAGTTCATGTTGGCAGCTGTTTTCAACTCAGGAATCTTGACCCTTATGTGGGTCACCAAATCATTTTGGACAAATTTAACTGATATTAAATGACAAAATTTTAGGTAGGGTTGTTTTAGTTGTTTTCTGCTTCATTATTTTCCCAAAATTCGTTTATATCAGTGAAGTTTGTAAAATCTGAACTGCAGTGTTGCTCATGAACTTTGTGAATTTCCCTGGGGATCAATACAGTTTCTATCTATCTATCTATCTATCTATCTATCTAACTATCTATCTATCTATCTATCTATCAACTTGTTTATATTTTGCACTGCAAAAACTGAAATCTAACCATGTGTTTGTCATTCTTTCGAAATAAAACTGATCTTTTCTTCTTAATATGAGCCACATTCAACGGACCAGTTCAGAAAAATACCTGATTTCAAGACATTTAAAGACAAAAATGACGTCTAAAACAAGTCAACTAAAACAATCTGCTAAAGGAGTAAGAGAAAAGTTTCTTCTATTAGGACATTCTTTCAATTTGAAGACACTTCACGAGAATTTTTTCTTACCTCGTTGGTAGATTTTGTTTTGACTTGTTTCAAGCAACTCAGACATTTTTCTGGACTAGTCAGTTGAATGTGACTCATTGAGTAAAAAGACAGTTTTTTACTAAAATAAGACATAAACATTTGACTAGATTCCAGTTTTCACAGTCTGATTGACAGTGTCAGATTTATAAAGACCCGACAAATCTTCACACAAAAGTAGAAAGACAAAAATGTTAACTTGTTATTTCTCATTTTCAGCAACATAACTGTCAAAATAAAACATGTGCTGTTTTTCTTTAATTAAATACAGAAATGAATAAACTCCTGGGGTCTCAGACACCAGTGTATGTGAAACTGGGGGTCATGACTCAAAAAGGTCTAGATTTGCTGCTCGAAGGAACAATAACTGAATCTATTTATCAAAGCAGGAAAATAAACATATCTACCATCGTTTCATACAAGGTTTTAGGATCGTGGTTCAGCCTCAGGATGTGAAACTAAAACTCAAAACCGTCGACGGGTTGATTCCTGCTCTTTTGTCCGTTTGAAGAGGAACTTGTTGTTTCCGTGTGAAGTCTCTTCCTGTCAGTGATGATGAGCCATAATTGGGTCTGAAAACCTTCTGTCTTTCACAAAGAGCAGCTCAGAGCAGCAGAGTGCTAAGTACACGCTACGACTGATGATGGATCAGTGTTGACGTGAACGTTGGTGATTGTGTTTCGCTGCAGCTGTTACATAATCCTCCGTGTTTTCTGTCTTTGGTGACCAGAGCAGGTTTGTTTCTCTGGAGTCAACTCAACGAGGTTTTCAAACGTTACGCTGCGATGCTTTCCAATGTCACCAGCTTTCAGTCGATACAATCTCCATTATGTTTACCTTTGAACGCATCAAAGGAAGAAACTAATGAAAAATTCAGCTCTGCATTCTTTTCTTTTTTTTTCACCTGAGGCTGCTGAGAGAGAAAGAGATCAAGAGCTGAGAAGAGAGAGGTGATGGTAAATAAGAAAAAAGAAAAGCTGTTAAACGAAGAAATAAAACTTCACTCTTCTTTTAAGGCAAATATCCAAAAGCAGCTGATGGTAAGCTACTGATCTGAAGTGACTTCTGCCACTTAGACAGTGTCACCTACCTATAGCTGACTGACTTCTGCCACTTAGACAGTGACACCTGCCTATAGCTGAGTGACTTATGGTCACTAAATTGCAGGAAGGTGTCACTTTGCCACTAGCAGAAGTCAACCGGTCATAGGTAGGTGTCACTGTGCAAATGACAGAGGTCAATCAGCCAAAGGTACATGTCACTGTGCCAGTGGCAGAAGTCACTGAGCCTTTGGACCGCAACTGTGCAAATGGCAAGTCGCTGAACTGTGGGTAGGTGCAACTATGCAAGTGGCAGAAGTCACTTAGCCATAGGTCAATCACCGTGCAAATGGCAGAAGTCACTAAACTGTAGGTAGGTGTCACTATGCATGTGGCAGAGGTTAGTAAATCAAGGAAGGTGTCACTGAGCAAGTGGCAGAAGTCAATCAGTCATAGGTAGGTGTCACTGTGAAAATGGCAAAAGTCAGTAAATTGCAGGTAGGTGTCACTGAGCAAATGACAGAGGTCAATCAGCCAAAGGTAGGTGTCACTGTGCCAGTGGCATAAGTCACTGAGCCTTTGGACCGCAACTGTGCAAATGGCGGGAGTCACTAAAATATAGATAGGTGTCACTATGCAACTGGCAGAAGTCACTCAACTGTAGGTAGGTGTCACTGTGCTAGTGGCAGAGGTAAGTAAATCAAGGAAGGTGTCACTGAGCAAGTGGCAGAGGTCAACCAGTCAAAGGTAGGTGCTGTTGTGCAAGTGGCAGAAGTCATTTAGCCGTAGGTAGGTCACTGCGTAACTGGCAGAAGTCACAGTTGACATGAACTGTAAACCAGTGCACAACTACTCATGTTATGAAAGGACAAAGTAAAAAGAAAAACGATCAAACACAGTTTATGATTAAACCAACTTGTGCCTGTCAGTGAGACGCCACAGAGTCGTGAGTTTGTGTTTCAGACAAACTGAGACAAAATCTGAGCAGAGAAGCTGAAAGAAAAACCTCCTAAAGTGTCAGAAGTTGAAGAGAAGCATTAGAAGAAGCTGTAAACCAAATCTATCAGCTCTGCTCTCATTATCTGCTGCCTCAGTCTCTGATTTAGTCTGTTTCCTCACAGACCCGTCAGGAAAATGATCAGGTTCATGTTATTAACTCAAATCATTCAGATTGCTAAGCAACAGGGAGCAGCTGGTCAGGAGTAATGATTAAAATTTAAAGCGGTTAAAGCGAGTTTCCTGGCTGCGTACGGAGAGCCAGAAGGAGCAACCATCAGCGTTTTCAGGAGAAGAGAGATATGAGGGAAGTCCACTGGCAAATGTGCAAGACCTGAAAATACGACTGTCGCTCTGCTGGAGGGAAACATCCTGACACAGCGCCCGTTTTTGCATTTTGATGACATGGTTGAGGCCGTCATTGTCTGCTCCTCAGCTCTGAGTCTGTCTATGGAGTCAAATATTGATTGAATTACGGCGCTGCAGGCACAGCATTCATGAATCCCAGAGTGCTCTCCTCTTTTTTAAATGGCTTTAACTGAGGATTACAATAGCATGGAGTCATCCTGGCTCTGCATTATTTCCGTCAACAATCAAACCATCTCTGACGGTATGTCTCCTGAATGCGTGCGGTTGCATCAGCCTGACAGCTGCCACGCTGAGCTGAAATGGGAAGTGACGGCAGCACGGAGCATTGTGTCGGTTTGCTATTCTCCCTCATCCTGCAGAAGAAGAAGAAGCGTCCTGATGGACTTGCGTCACTCTGCTCTGTGTGGGTTTGGGCCTTATTTGTTTTCATCTGCCTGACAGATGACACTTTTTAGCAGAAATGTGCCTTTTTCCAGTCATTTAATTACTGTAAGCCTCAGAGAACAGACTTATTTGTTTTATGTCTTCAACTACCTTTGTGAGTTTCTGATGGCGTTGGCTGAATACCAACGACCCTGTCGANAGTGCTCTCCTCTTTTTTAAATGGCTTTAACTGAGGATTACAATAGCATGGAGTCATCCTGGCTCTGCATTATTTCCGTCAACAATCAAACCATCTCTGACGGTATGTCTCCTGAATGCGTGCGGTTGCATCAGCCTGACAGCTGCCACGCTGAGCTGAAATGGGAAGTGACGGCAGCACGGAGCATTGTGTCGGTTTGCTATTCTCCCTCATCCTGCAGAAGAAGAAGAAGCGTCCTGATGGACTTGCGTCACTCTGCTCTGTGTGGGTTTGGGCCTTATTTGTTTTCATCTGCCTGACAGATGACACTTTTTAGCAGAAATGTGCCTTTTTCCAGTCATTTAATTACTGTAAGCCTCAGAGAACAGACTTATTTGTTTTATGTCTTCAACTACCTTTGTGAGTTTCTGATGGCGTTGGCTGAATACCAACGACCCTGTCGATAAAGAGAATAACTCTCTAACGGTGTTTCTGTCTCTGGCTCCGTGGAGAAAGGTTTCAGCAGGCGGGCGAGAGGCGGGGCTTTCCCCGGAGCCTGTCAATCACTCTGAGTGGCGGCGCATTATTGGCTATTATCTCTGCTGTCAGACGGCGGCCGCGCCTCCACCTCGCCACATCAGTCTCTGTCCGTTCACATGCTGGCGGTGGACAGAGCCGTGGAGCATGACGCTGCACGCCGCCACCGCTGTTATCGTTATTTTTAGAGACGTTTTCTGTCTCAGCCCGAGACGCCATCAACTAACGTCACCATTCACTCTGAAAGAAAAAACTCTGGTTTGTTAAATGAAAAGTATGGAAGCCCGTTTCTGCCAAACTATTTAACAAATTAAATAAAAAAATGGATTTGAGTTTTCTTTTCACCTTTGATATGTGAAAACTTTGAGATAAAAAGTCAAAATAATGAGATGAAGACACGATTTTTTAGATAGAGAGCCAAAAATTTAAGATAATAAAGTCAAACTTTTGGATAAGAAGTCAAAAGTCCAAATTTTGAAATAAAAGTTGAAATTTTAGATTACAAAATTAAATTAAATTTTTGGGATTAAAAGTCATTACAATGGATAATTTTGATTAAATCTGAAAGTTTAGGATTAAAAGTCAAAATAATGGGACATTTAAGCCAAAACCTTGGCTAAAAAGTCAACATTTTGAGATTAAAGTTGAAATTTTGAGATTATAAATTCAAAATAATAAGATATTACAGTCAAAAATTTAGATTAAAAAGTAAATATTTGGGATAACAAAAGTCAATATTCTTTCAGAAGTCAAAACTTTGGGATGAAAAGATAAAATTTAAGATATGAAATCAATATTTTGAGACATTAAAGCCAAACACTGAAAAAAAGTAAAAAAAAAAAATTGGGATTTAAAGTCAAAACTTCTAGATAAGCAAGTGAAAATCTTAAGATGAAAAAAGTGATAGATAAAGTCAAAATTATTAGGAAAACCATTATTCTAATATTCTTATTTATTACAGTCAAAATTTCAGATAATCAAGTTAGCACTGAGAAAAAAAAAATTCAACATTTTGAGATTAATGTTGAAACTTTTTAATGGGCAAAGAAAAACCTGAACAAAGTCAGTTGTTTATTGAAAATGTTTCTTCGTGTCATAAATGTTTTTCTATAGGAAGGAAACTGACATCAGAGATAATTTTGAGTCGTTTTAAAAACTTTTCTGTGTCTCTCTTTATTGTTGTGTCTCATTTTATCACCTCCTTGACTGTGCAGCTTGGCGTCGCCTCAGAAAACTATATTACTGCTTTCCACCCACACATGCCAAGGCTGCAAAAAAAAAAAAAAAAAAGATGAACACGTCCTATGGGCACAGTGAAATCACTCTGCAATAATGTACATTCTGCTTTTCTGTGGCTCCACACTTTTCTCTGTGTCTGAGCAGAAACTAAAGTTAATGTCACAGCTTCAGCTCTAAGTTTATCAGCTCCTTCATCACCACAGCAGTGTTGTTGTTTTCTCCTGGTTTGTTTGTTTCTTTGTTGACGCAGTTTCTGAACGCAGAGGGAAACATGAGCGACGACGTAAACTCACATCAGAGATAATTACCAACGAGAGATGAACAGGAAAAAATCTACTTCAAGAAAACCAAACAAGAGCTGAGGTCTGAGACAAACTGACGTTGATTTAGGGAACAAATCGTACGTCACAGTGAACAAAGACGAGAGGAAACGTTATTGTCGTCACAGTTTGTCATTAATGAGGCTTTCAGCAACAAAACAATGAGACGCCTTCAGGGAATTCAGTTCTGATATTAAATCCTACTGTTATCATCATTAAAAATGTAATTATCTCTACAATTTAATGACATAATACTCTACTACAGACAAATATGACAGGAATCATTGTGCAGGTGTTTTTATACCGTACATAGAGGTGCATGATGGGGAAATTTCCCAGGTGAGTAAAATAACCTAATTCTTCCACACAAAGCCGTGAAAACCTTTAAACTTAATTTTTTTTGCTCAAAATTTCAACTATTCATCTTGAAATTTTCACCTCTTGACTAAGAAAATTTTTGTTTTCAATCTCAAAGTTCCAACTTTAGCCTCATGATTGCCTAAAATCTCAAAATTTGACTTTTATATCCAAAATTTGATACTTCGAAGCTCAAAGTTTCAATTTTCTCCCCATAAATTCGACTATTCATCCCACAATTTTGACTTCTTAACTAAGATTTTATTTTTTTCAATCTCAAAGGTCCAACTTTTGCCCTATGCTTGCCAAAAAAAAACTTTAAATTTGACTTCCTATCTCAAAATTATGACTTTTTACCTCAGAATTTTGACTTTTAAATCCAAAATTTGACACCATGTAGCTCAGAGTTTCAACTTTCTCCCGATAATTTTGACCAATCATCCCCAGATTTTTACTTCCTGACTAAAAATTTGATTTTTTTCTTACCTCAAAATTCCAACTTTTGCCTCAAGATTGCCAATAATCTTAAAATTTGACTTTTATATCCAAAATTTGACACTTTGTAGTTCAAAATTTCATTTTTTCCCCCATAATTTTGAAAATTTATCATGACAGTTTGACTTTTTAATGTATTTTTTTAATGTATTGTTTTGTTTTTCTATGGTGTTACTGTCTTTTTGTATTTCACATATAAAAATTGCACTGTATTTTTTAATCTGCTCTTTTATCATTTACAATGTTTAGTGTCTTTGAGTTCTTATAAAGTGCTGTATACATTTTTTTTTACCAATGTGATTATTGTTATAATTATTTTTGAGAAATATTTTGATCTTTAAACTTAAAATATGATTTTCAAGCTCAATATTTTGATTTCTTGACTAAAAATTTCATTTTTATTCATTTCAAAATTTCAACTTTTGCCCCATTATATTGACAATTAGTCGAACTATTTTGACTTTTTATGATATTTTGTTGAATGAACTATTTTGGTTTTCTATGGTGTTACTGTCTTTTCTTATTTCATGTTGAATATTGCACTGTTGTTTTCAACCTGCTCTATTATCATGTACCATGTATAGTGTGTTTGAGTTCTTATAAAGTGCTGCATAAATAAAATTTACAATTATATTATTGTTGTTACTATAGAATATTTTGACCTTTTAACTTAAAATATGACTTTTAAGCACAAAATTTCAACTCATCTCATAGTCAGTCAGTGAACTCATCATCATCTCCATAATTGGGGAGTAAAAGCTCTATTTTTAAGGGGGCGTTGCCACCATGTGCCCCCCCCTGTAACTCCGCCCCTGTCAGGATGTAGTTTTTGTCGATTACTGACATTCGTTGGTCGTGCACTTGTTTCCAAACTGACATGAGTGTGATTCTTGTCTGTATTTGAAATGAGGCAATAACTCTGAGCAGAAATCATGGAGTAATGAGAGCAGGAAGAGGCGGTCCCTCTCCTGCAGTTGAAGCAGATTAGCGCACATTCCTGGTGGAAACTGAGGCCATCTAATATTTATTACCTCTATAACTTACTCTCCCGTGCACCGCCGGAACATTTAGCTGCGTGCAGGGAGGCGAGGGGTTAAAGGGGGAACAGCGGTGCCATAAAAAGGACAATGAAATAAACATGACTCACTGTGAAAGAGCCCTTCAAGCCAATATAATCGAGATGGCGAGGAAGAGCAGGGTGCCAAAGGCGGTTAACAACAAGCACCCCCATCAGGCCTGAGCTGAGGCCGCCATCGCCGCCGCCATCACAACAGCCAATTACATCAGGTGCTGCTTTAAGACGGAGGTGAGGAGCAATTTAGTTACATTATTATCTGCTTAAACGGAGAGGGAATCTGTTTACTGTGCACTCAGAGACCCGCGATGAAGGATGACAGACACGCTCATCCTTTCTGCGGCGGTGAAAACGGCGAACAATCATTATTCCTGGAAAGTAGATGACAGGGATAAAACTGCAAACAACTCAGGGAGAGAAACGGAGGAAAAAAAACACCCGACATCGAAATTTAGGTCGAGGTTGGTCAACATCGGACATCGGTTTTGTTATACACTGACACACACACACACACACACACACACACACAAATTCACACAAATTCACACACACGTCCGTAAACGTTTCTACAAGAGGAAGTGCTCTATTCTCCTTCTTACCTAATGAGAGTGGAAAGACGTCGAAAGACGAAATTGGACTTACGCTCCACCAGGTTGTTGATGACTACTTCACCATTTATAAGACGCCGCCAAAGCATAAAAAATAAATCATAGAGTGTTAAACTGCGTCAGAAAGTTTAAATTCTTCACGTTTCAGTCTCTAAGTTTGTTTCACAGTTTTCTTCATCAACAAAACGTAATTAGAGAAAGAATCACTCACAACAACGTGGACGTCCAACCTGTTTGGGGTCATTACGTCACATCCTGACGCCCGTACCCTGAATATTCACTCTCCTTTCCACCAGAGGAATCCAGAGTTCATTGTATAGTTTTCACAACAAAGTAGTTTAATAAGGTTCACCACTTTAAAGAGGACATTTCAGGCAACAAACAGACAGACAACACAGGCAAGAGTAGTTATTGTCGTCGAAGTGTCTCTTAGAGCATTTCCTCCTCAATGTCAATCTGACAAAGCTGCAAGTCTTTGTTTTCAACAGGGTTCTAGCTGCAAGACTAAAGTCACCCCATCCTTTTCTGTTGAGTTTTCATCCCAGGACAGCTTGTGATAGACAACAAGTGCTCCCTGCTTGACNCACATTCCTGGTGGAAACTGAGGCCATCTAATATTTATTACCTCTATAACTTACTCTCCCGTGCACCGCCGGAACATTTAGCTGCGTGCAGGGAGGCGAGGGGTTAAAGGGGGAACAGCGGTGCCATAAAAAGGACAATGAAATAAACATGACTCACTGTGAAAGAGCCCTTCAAGCCAATATAATCGAGATGGCGAGGAAGAGCAGGGTGCCAAAGGCGGTTAACAACAAGCACCCCCATCAGGCCTGAGCTGAGGCCGCCATCGCCGCCGCCATCACAACAGCCAATTACATCAGGTGCTGCTTTAAGACGGAGGTGAGGAGCAATTTAGTTACATTATTATCTGCTTAAACGGAGAGGGAATCTGTTTACTGTGCACTCAGAGACCCGCGATGAAGGATGACAGACACGCTCATCCTTTCTGCGGCGGTGAAAACGGCGAACAATCATTATTCCTGGAAAGTAGATGACAGGGATAAAACTGCAAACAACTCAGGGAGAGAAACGGAGGAAAAAAAACACGGCTGTAGCTTTAAATCCAGCTCCAACCAGTTGTAGCCTGTAGCCAAAACAATATGTGACTGTGTGTGTGTGTGTGTGTGTGTGTGTGTGTTTAAGTGTGTTTAAGTGTGTGTGCAGGCATTTGCAAAGATGTTCTCCTTCACGAGATAAGAGGAAGAATGGATTACTCTCACCTTTCTGCAGCTTTCTGCTTTAACCTTTAACTGGAAACTTTCAGGCTTAAATGAAGCGAAATGTGCTGAAGTATCTTTACAATATTATCGTGTAAAGAGGAAACACACGTCAACATGAATGGACGGAGGGTAATCTTGGCATATGCTGGCACCGAGCAGCAGCACTAATCACGCAACTCCAACAAGGCAACACACACACACACACACACACACACACACACACACACACACACAAACACACACACACACATTATCATCACGTGGCAGAAACACTGACGCTGCAGGACGAACCAGCGTGTGCAAAGATAATTTCCTTTCCAGTTTCACTCCAGTGTAATCCACCTCTCTCTCTCTCTCTCTCCTTCGTGTCGTCCCCGTACGTCACGTGTGTTTCCTTGAAAAACGCCAACGTAGCTGCGGGCGGCGGCGGCGGCGTTGGGGGGAGGGTTTAAGCTGCGTCCTGGGCTGGGAGGCTTGGCTCTGTTGAACCAAACTCAGCACTCCCCCGGCTCCTCGCAGCTTTCTAAAATTAGCAAAGAGGATCCACAGCCTCCCCGGGGAAAAGCAGGCACCGACTGATCCGTCTGCACTTTTCATGGAGTCATCCGACCGTCATTACTCCGCCGCAGAAACTTCTTTTCAAATCCTTTTTCTGCTCCCTGCACGACAGCATCATGCATCTGTAAACGCACAGTAAGTGAACGTGTGTGTGGGTGTTTTCTGGAAACACCAGCTGCTTTTCCACATCTGATCCTGACGCTGATGTAGAGGTAAAAACAGAATCAGATCTGAGCATGTTCACTAAAACTCTCCTGATCCAGGTTTGTTTGGTTTGAATCATCGACTCTGACGACAAACGGTGAAGACAGAAAAATAAAACTGGAAAAAAAAAAAAAAATTTCTTTCTAAGAACCACATGTGTGAATGCACCAGGTAATGTCCCACACTGCTCACCGTACAGGTTTAATCCAACACCTACGAACATCAGGGTGACCATATCCAACTTTTTGTGCAAAATTATGACATAGCTACTTCAAAATATTGACTTTCTTGTCTTATAACTGGCTTTTCATCCCAAAATTTGATGATTTGTATCAAAATGTTGACAATTTATCTCAAACTTTGTTTTTTTTTTTTTGCATAATTTCAAATTAATCGTCTCAAATAATGACTTTCCTATGTCATAAATTTGACTTTTAGTTCAATATCTGATAATTATCTCAACGTTTTGCTTTTCTGTCTCAAAACTTTGATCATAAAATTTCAATTATCTGCTAAATTTTGACTTGATTGTGTAAAAATATTGACTTTTCCATCTGAACTTTGAGTTTTAGTCCCAAAATTTAGTGTGAGAATTCAAGTTAGTCATGAATATTGACTTTTTTAATTTCATTACTTTGATTTTTGATCCCAAAATGTGATACATTATCTCAAATTTTTGCTTTTTGTCTCAAAATTTTGACTTATCATTTCAAAATTTCAATTATAAATTGCTAAATTTTGAATTAATTATCTCAAATTGTTGACTCTTTTATCTCATCACTATGACTTTAGGTCCCAAAATTTGACATATCTCAAGATTTTGATTGTTTTGTCTCAAAATTTTGACCTCATGTTGAATTAGTCGACTCAATATGAGCCATAAAAGTATTTTAAAAGACATTAATCCTCATTCTAAAACTGCAATATCACAGTATAGCATTAATATCCTGATTCAGTCTTTTGCCAAACACCCAGACTCTGGTTATAATCACATGAGTAAAAAAACAAAGTTTCTTTTCCAAACTAAGATGAATAATTCTGTTTCTGTCTGTGTGAACATGAAGACATTTCATCACTGAGACACTTTCACACAATCTCAGAAATGCAAACTGAAAACCGTCAAGTGGCACAGGTATATTTATCCAGGAATAACAGAAGGTTCATATGAGCTCACACACACACACACACACACACACACACACACACACACACACACACACANGTGTGTGTGTGTGTGTGTGTGTGTGTGTGTGTGTGTGTGTGTGTGTGTGTGTGCATATGTCTTTGACCAGTTGAAGCTGGTGAGGAGAAAACTGCAGCTCTGCACCAGAGGCTGCTCCATATGGACGTGATTCTGAAGCCCAGGTGGGTTCAAGAGAAGAGTGTGTGTGTGTGTGTGTGTGTGTGTGTGTGTGTGTGTGTGTGTGTGTGTGTGTGTGACACATTGTACAGGCTCCAGAACATGCAGAATAAGAACAAAAGGCTGAATGACACCCTCAGATCCCTGGTGTTGGTTTTATAGTTTGGATTGAATCGAAGCCGTTTCCACTCCAACGGTTTCAGCGACTCGTCGACCTTCGCTGCATTATTCCTGACCCACTTCCCCACTTCACTGCTTTTAATTGGCTGCCGTGCCACAAATGTCACAGGAGTAAAATAAAAAAGAACATACTTCCATTTCTCCATTAATCCGGAGAGTGGGTGATGATGCAGATAATGGCGCCGATGATTGTGAAGGTGTATTTAAGCGTCTCTCAGCGGAGTTACGAGTGAAGAGGAGCTCGTTTACGAAACCAGCCGAGAAAACCAGCTCCAAAATACAACAGGAGACCAGGAACAAAGAGGCAAAACTATAAAATGCAAATCCTCAGAGGAGTCATTGGGCCTGTTGCAATGAGCTCATGAAATTGCTTTTAAAGGAAACGTTGAGCCCAGTGATGCATGTTTATTGTAGGTGTGTGTATCTGTGTGTGTGTATCAGTGTGTGTGTATCTGAGTATTTAGTCCAACACTTTGTCCACACTGTTCTGCATCTGAAACATTAATGAGCAGCGGCGGTGAGATGAGAAGAGAGGGAGATTTGCTGAATTGCCATGTTGATTTGTAATTATTCATGATGACACGTTTAATCTGATGCAGTCGAGGAGTTTGGAGACGTGGTGAGGACGGCGATCAGTTAACACTGTGTGATATTCCTTCATTTAATGTTCATAGAAGAAAAAATAAGCTGTTGTTTTGCGCTGTTTTTAACTCAATAAAGGGTTTAAATTATTCACAAATCTGTTTTATCATCATCTCAAGCTCTAACATCTTCAGAATCATGAAAAAAAAAAACATTCCCTTGGTGATGCAAACATGAAATTTGGTACAAATACTCTCTAAAGGCCATTTTGGTGAAAATGATGTTAGATCATGATGGGAAATTCTCAGAGGAATTACCATCCCCAAAGACATTCAAAAACTCAAGATACCAGCCGTTTTTCAACACGGTCGCTTTTGCATGAAGTGTTTATGGTTTCATGGTTAAAAGGTTGATGCAGGCGTGAAAACTCTCTGAGAAACATCCAGGTTTCTCTGCCTGTGAAAGACGCCTGGTTCTCTCAGCCCAGCGTGACTCTAAGGCCCAATTCCAGTTCCTGTCTTAACCCTCAAGCTCAACCCTCAGTCTTAGTCGCCCTCCAAACCAAGTGTTCAGGTCTATCTTGTGACTTAGAAATGGGACACCCCTTAAATGCAAGTGAAATTGTTGTGGACTGTCTGTCAGTTATTCCTTCGGTTAGCGTTATCAAAAAAATATCTGTATAAATAACACAACCACGGACATATTCAGCTGTCACAGCAAACCATAGTTTATTGAAAGGTAAACACCAGCTTTAACTATCGTTACATAACTCTGCTGCTACAGGAGATGACATCAGCCCGGTCATCTTATACCATTATCAGCACAAGCATGTTATATAGGCTGTGATCTTGATAAACAATTACATTACCACGGAGAAAAATGACCATTTTGTAACGTTAACTAACTTTAACGAAAGCAACATGGCTTGTCCGCACCGGACGCTATTGACAAAAGATCGTAAAATAAAAATAAATGTTCTGCAACAACGAGGTAAATAATCCATAAAATGGGTCTAAACTAAGATAATACAATGGTTTTCCTAATATTTATATCTCCATTAACAAAGAAAATACTATATTTGTAGCTCGCCTTCTCTGCCGCTTTGGACGCTATGTTTATTTACCGACAATACGCAATGCATTCTGGGTGTCCCTTAGTCCCAAGGGTGGTGTTGGAGAATCTCAGTATTGAGGGAGAAACAGCCTCAAAATTAACCCTCAACCTTTGAGATTGAGGGTTAAGACAGGAATTTGAATTCACCATAAATCTCCATCCAGACTTCCAGAATGACCCTGATCAGGGGCAAAAGCTGGTTTGATCTTGATTTCCAGCATAAATACAGATAAAGCAGAGCCTCATGATCCTTCTGACTTTTGGAGTTTTTCGCAGGAGTTGTCAGAAAAGTTACCAAAAAAAAAGAATGACCCTCAGAGAGTTTTTGTGCCATGTTTCACACGTGAACTCTGAAAAATGAACTGACTCCACTTTGAAACACAATGGCCAACTTGAATTTTCAAGTGTCTAACATCATTTTATAAAACAGTGGCTTTCAGAGCACATTTGCACCAAATTTCATAGCAGCGCTGGCTTCTCCTGAAGTGTGTGATTGTTCTGCTGCACAATCAGAGTCTGAGAACAATGGAAAGTTCTTCAATCAGAACAAAGCTGAGCAGCTCGACTCTGCTTTTAACCGTCCCTGGTGGTTTGGACACAGAGAAGAAAGATGCAAATCATACATTAACAAACGTGTTTGTACCACAGATCAGCACTCTCACTAACCACGCGAAGATGACATCATCGCAGAGGATGCTGGGAAACAGCCCATTAAGCAAAGACTCCAGAGGTTGCTTCATATTTATGCACATCACAGCAGAGGACGTGTGTTCTCCACGCTACCAAACGTATCAGAGCGTGAATTTAGACTGTAATTCATAAGAGATGACCTCACAGCCGCCATGTTTGGGTGTAACCAACGAGGAAAACTGAGGCTGGAGCTTTAGGAGGAATCTGTGCGTGTGAATGAAGCTCTTTATGACACTTTCAGTTTCAATCCATGATCCATTAACTTCTAATAAGTGTCGAACATTGGCTCCTGCCCTGAGAGTCAACAGCGAGGGGAGGAGGACAGCGAAGGGAAAGGGCGTTCAGGAGTCGACCACAATACAGCGATTAGCGCCGTTGGAGGCGTTTACAGACGTCAGAGGAGGTTCACGCTGCAGTCACGTCAGACTAAACTCATGTTTGTTGTGTGTTAACGCCGTGAAAAATCCGCCCAGTTGGATTCAAAGCCGGTTTTACTGAAAGGTTTGGAGAAGCAACGACCTGCTCATCCTGCGCCTCCTCTGTGTCTCAGAGCAGCAGAGATATTTGTTAGTGAAACCAGCTTTAAGACGACATAAAAAGCTTCCCCCGCTGTGTCCCTGCAGCTCACCTCCTCTCTGTTCATCTGTGGGGCTAATAGAGACGGCGTCCTCGGGGACGGACTCGTATTCATCGCCGCTCTGCTGCCGCTGCCTGTTGAGCGCTGAAGGAAACCACCTGGTCCTCTGCTTTAAACTCGCTCCTCTTTGGGCTCTGCCCGAGAGAAGCTGTTTGTTTGAAGAAGTTTCTCTTTTTCTGAGCTGCAGGGTTAAAACCCCAAAATATAATGTGGCACTGAAGCAATAACACACAAATAGCCGTGAACACCAGCTTCATTGTAGTGATGCTGGTTTGTTATCAGCAGTGAACATCCAACCATTTCTGCTGTCTGTTAATAATCGTTATGTAACCAATCACAGTCCGTCCAGATTGCCCTGTGGGGTTCAGATAAAACAAGATACTACTTTATTTATCCCACAACAAAGGAATTCACAGAGCCACAGCTGCTAAAAGAAAATAAGAATATATAATCAGAAAAATATGAGAGTAACCTTAGAAAACATGCTCACCAGAGATGACAGTTTAGCCTTTCAGTGCTAACTGGTGCTAAGCCCGATGTTCCCTGTGAGCCAAGTACTATGGTCTGAGTGTTCAGTGTCAGAATCAAAATTGCCTTTTTTGCCCAGTATCTTTAAGAAACAAACAAGGAATTTGACTTTGGTTTTAACTGTTCTCTCTCTGTTAAGATTGAATTGGTAGATTAGTGGAGTTGAATGTCGTCGGCACAACAGTGAAAATTGAGACCGTGGTGTTGAATCTGATTAAAGTGGAGGAGGTAGAAGATGCAGAGAAGAGGAGGACCAAGCATTGAACCTTGAGGGATGCCATGGGAGAGGAGCCATTTTTGATGAAAATAATTTTTACTCCTTCTTTTCTTCTCTTTTTTCATTTTCTTTGCATTTGGAATCCGTCAAAACTTTTTCTGGTTCATATGTTGGTTCAAGGAAACTGGAATGATTAGTTTTGCAGTGTTTTTACGATATTTTGTTCCTGGGTTTGTCCTATGTGTAACAAAGGTCACATTATTTACACACAAGATCAGCTGTTAGGAACCTGGATGATGTCAGTGCTGACTTGTGCTAGGCCCGATTTTCCCTGTGAGCTAAGAAAAAGAAGGTGGGACGACGTGTTGATATCACCTTGTTTTTCCATCCACGGCTATAGGGAATGTAAAATCTATCTCCAATAAGATGGTAGAGCTCGCGGTGCTAACCCAGCACCACAGAAAACACCAGAAGGCAGAGTCGCATCATGCTATTTATTGTTGATTTACAGAAACATGGATTACAAAGCTATAATAACACCTCATGTGAAGAATTCATGGCTCCAGGCTGGAAACAGCTGATGTTGTGTGTAAACAATGTGGCCAGTGGTGAAGTTTTTCTATGATTGGGCGCTCTTAGCTCATGGCCTCTTGTGGAGCTTTTCCACTCTACAGTTCCAGCTCTACTCTACTCGTCTCTGCTGGGTTTGGTTCTTTTCCTCTAGCCCGACTACAGACTCACGGTGGGCGTGGATCTTATAACACAGCTGCGCTAAAGTGCTGCGCAGAAGTGCGTGCATGTTCATCTATAACGCCACACAAACATCATTTTGTACTAACATATGTGCCACCGTGGTCTTTAAAGGAAAAAAAAAAAAGCTTTAAAAAGATTTCATTAAAGTAATACAGCGGCTCAATGTGGGTCGTCATGACAACGGAGGTAAACAACAGCCTGGTGCTGCTGCACNTTTTGGGCCTGGTATAGCAGAGATTTGTTGTTGATCAATCATTCTTCTTTGAACTGGTTTTCCTTTTTGGTTCCCTGTGGATTAATGGACTGATTGGTGCTTAAAGACTCTCGTGGCAGACAGATCGCTCCTGCACCGACCAACTTTGATTTAATTTAAAAGACTCTTTAAAGCCAACTATCTTTGCTGTTAACTTCTTTTTGCTTTAAAAAGGACTTTTAACTTCTTTAGGAATCATGAAGGAGCATTTTAGGGCTGTATTTTGTCTTCATTCAGTCTGGTTCTGTGCCGTCAGGTTTAAATGTCATTAAAAACCCGTCGCTGACTTATTCCTTTGCCTCTTGTAAGTGATTTGTTCAGAGTCAGAAGCTGCAGAGACGACATTCTCTGACCAATGAGTGACCGGCAGTCCGTCCACGTCACCTTTTAGTATCAGCTTTACTCTCTTAGAACCAGGGTAGAGTAGGTACTAAAAACTGGCGTCTGCTGCGTAGTACCGCGCTAATGGAAACGCAACACAAACCGGGTAAAGGAGAGTAGAGTAGGGCTGAGATGAGTCAGTGGAAAAGGGACATTAGTTGCGCTGCATTGTTTGGACGTCAGGCTCCGATCTCTCACCTCTTATATAACTTCTATAACCCTAATTTATTCCTGTGTTTATCTAGCGGGCTGGTGCATGAATCTCATTTGATCTAGTTGTTGCATGAAATTTGACCATTGTTGCTCATACACTGAGCATCAACAAGTGGAGAATAATCTGAGGTAATTCTTCACTGAAGAATTGCAATTTTTGGTGTAAATATCCCATTTTGTTTCAAGTCTGCATGAAAGGACAGAGCACTTTGAAACTTTCAGCGAAGAATCAAACACGACGTACGAGAAGACGAGGCTCAAAACTTCAAACATATTAACGTCCACATGACATAGAAACCAGGCCTTTGTTCCTCTCTTTGTTGGGAGAATATTCCAGAGAGAACAGGACGGTGCATTGAGCAGAGGAACCGCCAGCATGAGCCTGCATATGGTGCACAAACACACCATGTGGGGGGAGGATTAAACGCTTATACACTGTATTTCTGCAAAAATGTGCCAAAGTTGAACATAAGTGTGCACAGATGCTTTAATTGTGTATATGTGACAGAAAGAAATTGGATTTTTACTCTTCTTTGTGTCACAAACCGCACATCTGTTCTCCAGGAACGACCACCTGCAGCAGCAAGAAGAAAATCTGTGGTAGTTTTTCTTTTTTTTTAATCCTAAAAAGTCCAATATTTTGTGTATTTTTCTGGGAGAATGGTTTGATAAGGAGACGGCTCTTGTTCTGGGCTAAAGCGGTAATCACAGCACTTTCTTGAGCAAACTCAAAGAGTGTTAAAACACTGGCAGGAAAAGCAAAGAGAAAAAATCTAATAGTGGTTAAATCAACAAACTTGAAACAAGTGGCTCCATGAATATTCTGCTCGGCCCCTGAGGGCAGCGCTTCTTTCTGCATATAGTCCTCTTTTTTTTTTTTTTTCCTCCCATTCCCCTCTTTTCTCCCCACTTCAAAGACTCACAGATTCAGTCAGGTGGGGGGGTTACAGGGAGGGAGGGGGGGGTAAAGCATACAATATGCTGAGCTCACACCGTATCACACATCTCTGACTCTTTTATGTGTTAATCATCGTCAGCNTAGGTGCTTTAGCCTGTGACACAGATTAAAGAGTCTCACAGTGAGGATGTAGTGAGGAGGAGGAGGATGAAGATGAGGAAGGAGTCGTGTTAAATCGAGCCTGAGCTGATACAGAAAAGCAGGAGGAACCTCAGTCTTTAAAAAAATAAAAGCCCTAAAATAAAACTCTGGGCTGAGTCTGGCAGCAGAGAGCTCTATCAGGGCCAAGCCACACATCTATCAGCGAAAAGCTCTGAGGCGACCGGGGATCAGGCACAGAGGCATGAAGAGAGGCCATTTCAACAGGGGGGGGGGTCCACGGAGAGGCCGGGCCCAACCTGCCAGAGAAACCCAGCAATGAGAGGTCTCTCTGGGGGACTGCAGAGGATAAGAGGCCCCGGTGGAAGAACTCTCACGTCAGCACTTCAATCACGCCTAATCCCTGCTTAGTACACCCACTGCTATGGCAAGAAGAGAGGGAGGGAGTGCAGAGTGAAAATGGTGAGAAGGGAAAGAAAGATAAAGAGGGGAGAAAAAAGAAGATAAGAGCTGTGAGGGGGGAGGGAGGGAGGATTAAGAGGAAGGAGATGAGAGACAAAGGCAGAAATTGCCAAAGGAAGAATCAAAGGTGAAGCGCTGAGTGGAGATGGTGTGTGAAATGGAGAATGCAAACTCGGGCGTGTTAAAAGCAGCAGAGCAGCCGCTGCCAACGTCAACGTTATTTCTGTCGTTTTGGAATCCAATCAAGGTCAGGAGAAATCAGAACAAACAGAAGCCATGCATGAAATATTAACAGCAAAATTAAAACTTCAAAGGAAAAATTACATTTGCAAAATCATCATCGTGGCGTTTTGTAAAAGCCGGGGTCTTCAGTTTATATTCACTTTGATTAATACAACAAATTACAAGTCGGCGCTTTGCTTCCTTTTTACAGTCAGACTGAGAATAAACTTGGCTGTCTTTAAGAGAGAGAGAGCTGCAGAAAGAGAGAGAGACATCTGCTCTGTGACCCTTCAATACTTTCTAGAGACACAACAGGAAAACACTAATCTGATGAACGCTGTGCATTCAGTGTGTGCTTATAGATTCCTCTGTGCGTCCGTCAGCAAACACATATTTAAGTGTCTACTCGCTGGTGTGTGATGCACCAGGAAGGAGGAGAGGAAAGAGGGATGGAGATGGAGCAGATGGACGAGGGGAGATCAGCGAAAGAGGATTACGGCACGTCAAACCATCATCGCACTCATAAAATCAGTCCACCCACACCGAGCTGCAGCGGCTGCAGAGCGTCAGAGCTTCAGCGTGGATGTAGAGCAGGATCGTTTCAGAGCCACACTCCATCAGACGCTCGCACTCCACGGAGTAAACGCACAGAGACAGAAGAGTTAATGAAGAGGATTGTACCGAGGAAGGTCGGTGCAGAGGAGGTGGAGATAAACTGTAAACGGTGATTGTGCAGGAAAAGTGTGAGAGGATTTCTACACACGAGGGCAAAGGTGTCTGTTAACTCTTTAACTGCCACAGTTTTTACAATGAAGTCTTCAGTTTTGAAACCACTGTGTCAAAAAGGTTGTAGCTTGAAAATGGTCAGAGATAAATGCAAACTGTAAACGACAAAATTCATCACTATGAGCCACAGTTTGTGAGGGGAGTAAAGTCATTGTTCATGTAGTTCACGTTGGATCACATAACTTTTGCAGATGTTCTGTAAACATCTGTGAAAACACAGCAATCATAGGCCATATATAGAATGAACAGCCTAGCTCTGCCTTTGATCGTTGTACAGTTTTGAAGCCAAAAGAACCACGTTACAGGAGCCGCCGACAAAAAAAAGTCATATTTTTCTTTCGAAGGTCTAATATTTTTTGTCTCTTTCCCAAAGTTTCTTATGTCCCTGATAAAAACTACACACAAACAGCAGCTGTCAATCATGGTAAAACAAAACTTTTAACCTGTTTTTTAACGTTTAATAACTGATGAAAAACCTCAGAACAAAGAGACTTGAACACAAAGCAGCTAGATAACATCTTCATATCACTGCAGCGTAAGGATGGGAGAAACTTTTCTACAGGTGAAATCATGTTTTAAAGTTTTACCACCTCTCATCTGTAGTGAATCAGGAGATTAAACTGCAGCAGCCACCAGGGGGAGCAGTTTCTGAGGAGACCTCGGTTAGAGCCACTGTGATAGCGTCCATGTTTTATGGAAAAATGAATAAAATACTTTTTTAATTTGCTCAGATCCACGGTGCACCCGGTTAGTAAATCAGCTTTGCATGCACGATCAATGTTGCATGTGTTTTTGTACTTGCAAACCTTCAGTAGATCAGACCCATAGTTTGCTCTTTCCTTCTCTCACAGGAAAAAACTGACAAATGACCGACTGCCCCCATAAAAACCTCAACTACTTTCTTTACCTTTGCATTAACATAAACTGAAAATGAAAGGAGTCAGAGCTGCTCTACACTTAATATCATTTCTACAGTTAATATCATTTCTACAGTTTAAATCATTTCTACAGTAAATGTCATTTCTACAGTTAATAGCATTTCTACAGTTACTATTTCTACAGTATATGTATAATTTCTACAGTAAATATCATTTCTACAGTTAATAGCATTTCTACAGTTAATATCATTTCTACAGTGTATATCATTTCTACACTTAATATTTCTACAGTATATATCATTTCTACAGTTAATATCATTTCTACAGTTAATATCATTTCTACAGTTAATATAATTTCTACACTTAATATCATTTCCACAGTTAATATCATTTCTACACTTAATATTATTTCTACACTTAATATTATTTCTACAGTTAATATCATTTCTACACTTAACATTATTTCTACACTTAATATAATTTCTATTCTTAATATAATTTCTACAGTTCATATAATTTCTACAGTTAATATCATTTCTACAGTTAATATCATTTCTACATTTAACATCATTTCTACACTTAATATTTCTACAGTATATATCATTTCTACAGTATATATCATTTCTACACTTAATATAATTTCTACACTTAATATCATTTCTACAGTTAATATCATTTCTACAGTTAATATCATTTCTACACTTAATATAATTTCTACACTTAATATCATTTCCACAGTTAATATCATTTCTACACTTAATATTATTTCTACACTTAATATTATTTCTACAGTTAATATCATTTCTACACTTAACATTATTTCTACACTTAATATAATTTCTACACTTAATATAATTTCTACAGTTCATATAATTTCTACAGTTAATATCATTTCTACAGTTAATATCATTTCTACATTTAACATCATTTCTACACTTAATATTTCTACAGTATATATCATTTCTACAGTTAATATCATTTCTACACTTAATATAATTTCTACACTTAATATCATTTCCACAGTTAATATCATTTCTACACTTAATATCATTTCTACAGTTCATATTATTTCTACAGTTAATATCATTTCTACACTTAATATTATTTCTACAGTTAATATCATTTCTACAGTTAATATCATTTCCACAGTTAATATCATTTCTACAGTTAATATCATTTCTACAGTTAATATCATTTCCACAGTTAATATCATTTCTACAGTTAATATCATTTCTACAGTTAATATCATTTCTACAGTTAATATAATTTTTACAGTTAATATCATTCCTACAGTTAATATTATTTCTACAGTTAATATCGTTTCTACAGTTAATATCATTCCTACAGTTAATATAATTTTTACAGTTAATATCATTCCTACAGTTAATATTATTTCTACAGTTAATATCATTTCTACAGTTAATATCATTTCTACAGTTAATATAATTTTTACAGTTAATATCATTCCTACAGTTAATATAATTTTTACAGTTAATATCATTTCTACAGTTTATATCATTTTTACAGTTAATATCATTTCTACCTTTGAGTTTCTGGTTGTGACAGGAGCTAAAAATGAAGTTGTCGGCTGCAGATTAAGCAGCGGTGTGTTTCCCAGGGTTAGCCTCCCTAAACGGGAGCCAACAGCCTCTGAGCTGCTTTGAACAGTTGGAGGAAAACTGATCTGAAATAGGCCACCTTTAAAACAACATCTCAACATGCTCTCAGAACCAGAGACGTGTTCACCCAGGGATCCAGCAGGAACCGGGCCAACTCCAAATGTTTACAGAACAAGGCTGCTGACAAATCCTCTCTGCACGCTGGAAAACACGCAGCCCGGGGCGAAGCATGTAGTTCCCATCGTACACACAAACATGATCTGCTGATGGATATTGATAGGAGCTCTGCCTCTGTGTGATCTTTCTCTCTGATTTCACTTTGGTTACTTCGTCTCTGACGCAGGAATCAAAAACTCTCTGCAAATCACAAAATCCCTTTAATTTATTTATCACCTGTCTCATCAAATTTAATCAAACATCCTCGCTGATCCATTTCAGACTGAGACGTTTTAGGCCTGAGATCAAACTACGATCAACTCAGTGACGTTTTAGCATCAGAGACTGACGTGACACTTCAGAGACACCAGAGTTTACTCAGAGAAAAGAGACGTTTATATCACAGAACATGATGATGAACCAGACTGAAAACGGTCACAGACAAGGCAGAAAAGCCAGAATGTTACACCATATATGACAGAAATACAAACCCCAGTTTTAACAAAATAGAAAAAAAAGATTTGTAAATCTTCTTCAACCTATATTCAATTGCATAAATAACAAATATTTGCTCATTTTGAAATGGATATCTGCCCCATGTTCCTGCAAATCTTGTTCAGGTTGAACAAAAGTCTGTTAAAGTTGCTGAAGCTGAAAAATCATCTGTTTGGATCATTCCACAGGTGAACAGGTTGATTTAAACAGGTGAGTGTCATGATTGGGTATAAAAGGAGCATCATCCCCAAAAGGCTCAGTCCTTCACAAGCAAAGATGGAGCCAGGTTCACCACTTTGTCAACAACTGCGTGAGCAAACAGTCCAACAGTTTAAGAACAATGTTTCTCAACTTTGTCCAACTGCAGGAATTGATGGATTTCATCATCTACAGACCATAATATCATCAAAAGATTCAGAGAATCTGGAGAAATCTCTGCACGTAAGCAGCAAGGCCCAAAACCAACATTGAATGGCCGTGACCTTTGACCCCTCAGGCGGCGCTGCATTAAAAACCCACATCATTGTGTAAAGGATATTAGCACGTNGCAAAGTTCAAAAGCAGCATCTGTGATGGTATGGGGGTGTGTTAGTGCCCCATGGCATCATGGCATCGTACCCATGAAAGGTACAAACAGGTTTTGGAGCAACATCTGCTGCCATCCAAGACACTTTGTCTTTTTCAGGGACGTCCCTGATTATTTCAGCAAGACAATGAAACCAAGACACATTCTGCTCCTGTTACAACAGCGTGGCTCCGTAGTAGAAGAGTGCAGCTACTAGACTGTTCATCAGTTTGAAAATTAAATGTCTCGTCTTTGTGGTGTATTCAATTGAATATAGGTTGGAGAGGATTTGAAAATCATTGTATTCTGTTTTAAATCCACATTTTACACAAAGTCCCATCTTCATTAGAATTGTGGTTGTAGGTTGTAAAGGTGAATGTAAACTGAGTTGCTGGAAATCTTCTGTAAATAATATAAAGCATGACACAGGCCTGTCAGAGTGACTTAGTCTGCAGGTTAAACGTTGACAGGAGCCTTGGAGCAGCAGCATACATTATTCTTTCATTATTCTTTCATTATTCTCCGCCCAGGTTTTCACTTATGTCTCCTCCATGTTAAACAGAGCGGCTCCTGCAGACACTGAGGCCTAAAGAGGTGAAGGCTGGCAGAGCCACCGTCCCCGGAGAGAAGGTCTCATCTCCTCTTTGAAGACTCGCCAACAAGGAAGCATCGCGGGCTCGCTGGTCAATTATGTAAACGCTCTCATCCCATTCCACCGCCCGGCCCACCAGCTGCCCTCACGCCGCAAAAAAAAAGGAAACAGCGACTCCACTGAGGAGAGCGAGGACAGATTAATGGCTTTTCTTATTGTTTGAGTTATGTCTCATGAATCTGTGCCACTATAATCGTCGGTGCCATCCCGAGCGACTGCCCCCTTTGATTTCCCACGCAACTATGAAATCAGCGTTCAAAATGGCCGACAATTAACGCCATCTGCGGTGGGCGGACACCACGCGAACATCCTGGAACAGAATGGATGGAGCTTTCCAGGTCCATCTGTGCCTAAACATACAGATATGTACACGGGGAAAGTAGGCAAACAGGCTTTTCTGTGCAGCGTGAAACAAAGCGACTCTGACACTCAGACATCAGAGCACAAAGAGAAATCAGGAGAACGAGAGGAGAGAGAGGGAGGGAGGGAAGTGGCAGAGCGCTGACTTCTTCTTCTTCTCCTCCTTATTGATGGCAGAGAGGTTTGGACTCTGGTATAAACCAACACTTCATGTCCCTGGCGCTCGTTCTCAGCAGATCTACTCTGAACCGCGTCCAACTCAGCACGAGAGCGAGAGGCTATTAATTAGCACAGCGCGAGATTGGGCCGTTTCAGAGAAGCACAGATTTGTGCTGCTTTTGATGAGCTGTCAACGGGTCAGTAAAAATAAACACTAATAAACGGCCTCGGCAAAGTCACGTCGCTTCATCGGAGCAGGACAACAACCGCGATGCAAGACGTGCTGGAGCGCACGCCGCAATTAAAGCGTCAAAGAGTTTCTGTTTGGAAATGCCATTTTGGGTTTTGTAAAAGTGACTCACTGGGCTGAGAACTGAGTCACAGTTTTATGACCTTCAGGCAAAGATGTTGTCTTCAGAGCTGCTTCTGACAAATGAGATAACAACTGTGGTGTTTGGTGGCAGCAGAGGAAGAACAGGTGAAGAAAGCACAGACACACGGATGAATTTGAGGATGTTGTCGTTTCTTTTCACAGCTCTCTCTTTGCTTTGCGTGTGTGAACTTCTTTCTCTCTGTGTGCTCATGTGTTTGTATCTTGGGCCATAAAGGACAATATTCAGAAATGTCTGTGTGCATCGGGGCAGAACTGTGCTGTAAGAACTCTTTTTTTACCCACCTCTATTAAATCATGAAACGACTCTCATTGCTAAGGGGTTGATATCATAAAAAGAAATTATTGTGTTTCGAACTCAAGACTTTAAACATCTGCATCAGGTAATGAGAGGAAATGTATGTGTGTCAATAACTGTGAGGATGTATTTATTTAATGTTTCTGTCTATGGAAGCAGTGCCATGTCAACAGCGTCTTTTCAACTGTTTGTGCATGTTGTTGATGCATTCATGATACATTCAGGTACCCTGGGAAATTTGAGAATCTGACAGTTTTTTTCAGGTTTTGGATTGGACAAACGGTTTGTAAATGCCAGTCATTTTAAAGTAAGTGGTTATTTTTTTGTTAGTTGTTTGCTTTTGTCAGCAGAGTAGAATAGAATGTTTTTATTGTCATTATACAGTTGTAGAACAACATTTCTAAAGTTTCCCTTAAAAGTGACAACCAGCAACAAAAAAACAAAAAAAGAAGAAAACTTGCAAATGATTGGAACTTATTGTGTTCCTTTTTACTCATTACAGCCCAACAACCGTGTCGGTGAGGATCCTTTTATAACCCCAGACACAAAGTCAAACCCTCAACAGATATTATAATGTGGTTCCCATTCCCTGAATATGTTCTAAAGGTGAATAATTAATGACCCGGGACAAAAACAAAACTTGGTGATACCAGTGACCTCATGTAAACCTCAAAATCGTACCTGCAGCCTGAGAGAATTATTATTATTCTTTCTTTCTTCATCTGAATTGACCTTATTTCTGTCTCAGAGCTCAAACTAAACTCCATGCTAGACGTTCAGTTACATTTTTTGGTTTACATGTCTGCATTTAGAGAAGATAGATGATAGATAAAGTAAAGGAAAAGTGATGTGAGGACCAGGGTCCCTGCACATGGCGAGTACCGCCCCGAGTTTAAGCCCAGCCGGCGCCCTGAGTAAACCAGAACTCTGAACTGCTGGTGACAAAATCTGCAGATCACCAATCCTGAGAAATCACCCCTGGGTACGAGCAGCATTTATCCAAACAGCTGTGGCTTAAAAACCAAAAGTCTGCTGCAGTCACTGGATGATAGTGTTCAAGAACAAATTACAGTCATAAAGCAGCATCAACAATAATCCTCAAAGAAAATAAAAGTCAGTTTGCATCCGGCTCTATTTGCTGTCTGTAATGAGTTGAAGGTAAACATCATTTTGAAGATGTTTGTTCACAAAGTAAGAGGCTTATCTCTTCTCCTCAGCCGTCACTTTGACTGTATCCAATGAGACAAACACACAGAGGTAATGTCACACCTGGGTGCGACGCCGTGTTTCTGCGTAGCGGCGTAATGGGCGATGAAACATCTTTCTGTTTGCTGTGACAACTTGCTTTTCGTCATTGACTCTGCAGCCTTTTCTTTTCTGCATCATCGAGAAATAGCATCAAAGATTGTAAGCGCCCGTGCATCATCCATCATCGCCGTCGCCGCCATCATCTCCGTCATTATCGTCTCCGTTCCCCCTCTTTAAAGTCGCTGACCCCCGGGGACGAGCGGTGACCTTGCAGCCTCAGCCGTTCCCTCCTCCCTGCCGCTTCCAGTCTGATTCATAATGAAGTCTCTGCACAACAGACCCGGCGCTTAATGAACTTCACCCAGATGTTCGGGGGAGCCGCAGACTCCCAGTCGCCCCGAGTCCCTCTCCAATCTCAGCCTCCGCTCCCGTCCTCCCTCTCGAGCTGTCTTCCTGCGTTTCTCTCTTCGCCTTTCTGGAGCTGGTTGTCACTTTGCTGAGAAATGACTTCCATCACATATTTTCCTATTTCCCTTTGCACACCTTCCTCATGAATGGGCCTCTCTCCTCCTGTCAAGTCCAGGGCGAAAACAAGCGAAGCCTCCGCGTTCACCGACACCTTCCCTGTCACGGCGTTCGTTCTGGAATAAAAGCACTTCCCCTCTAAGTTTGTATTTCAGGGGGAAAGGTAAATATTAGAGGGGTTTGGTTCTGCTGGAGTNTTTCTTTTCTGCATCATCGAGAAATAGCATCAAAGATTGTAAGCGCCCGTGCATCATCCATCATCGCCGTCGCCGCCATCATCTCCGTCATTATCGTCTCCGTTCCCCCTCTTTAAAGTCGCTGACCCCCGGGGACGAGCGGTGACCTTGCAGCCTCAGCCGTTCCCTCCTCCCTGCCGCTTCCAGTCTGATTCATAATGAAGTCTCTGCACAACAGACCCGGCGCTTAATGAACTTCACCCAGATGTTCGGGGGAGCCGCAGACTCCCAGTCGCCCCGAGTCCCTCTCCAATCTCAGCCTCCGCTCCCGTCCTCCCTCTCGAGCTGTCTTCCTGCGTTTCTCTCTTCGCCTTTCTGGAGCTGGTTGTCACTTTGCTGAGAAATGACTTCCATCACATATTTTCCTATTTCCCTTTGCACACCTTCCTCATGAATGGGCCTCTCTCCTCCTGTCAAGTCCAGGGCGAAAACAAGCGAAGCCTCCGCGTTCACCGACACCTTCCCTGTCACGGCGTTCGTTCTGGAATAAAAGCACTTCCCCTCTAAGTTTGTATTTCAGGGGGAAAGGTAAATATTAGAGGGGTTTGGTTCTGCTGGAGTCTGTAAAAGAACAAAGCCGTTTATCTCCTCACATCTCCTCCACCTCCACCAGCCGCCGAACATCCAGCCGGCCCGTTTCCGCTCGCCTCGCCTCGTCTCCCCCGCAGCAAAAATAGCCGAGCTCCCATGAAGAGAGAGCACGGTTACATATTTGTTTGTTGGATTTTTTCCCACACACTAAAACACAAAATGGATTCATCTGCTTTTAGCACAAGGGAGCCAAAAAAACGAGTAAACAAACAGGCGCGGTGGAGAAGGCCGACCCAGAGCAGGAGCAGAAAAAAGGAGGTGACAAATGGCTTCGCTCAGAGCTGCATAATTCTCCTCCTCCTCTTTGCCCGCGAGCGTTACAGCGATTATGCCACTCAAATAAAACATCCTCCAGCACCTTGACCCTTGAGCAGAATGGACTCTAAATACTTCCTGACATATATGGGTATAAGACAACCCCTTTTTCCAAGATAGAATTTAGGAAAAAAGTCTACTCCATGACAAAATCTTGACCATTTTCTTTGAAAACTGTCATAAAACATTGATAAAATACATTGATAAATACAATAGAAAACACAAAATCCCAAACTAGGCTCCTGTAGGGGGGCACAGTGTGGGATACCGCACCATGCCAGACTGTGCTGCACTGTACCACACAATATCAGACTGTACTGTAGGGCTGAACCATTTATCGGTTTTTGATCAAAATCGCAATTTCAGACATCGTGATCATGTGATCGCCAAAGCCGCGGTTTTATTTTTTGCTCCTGACTGACCCAGGATCTGTTATATCAGCTGTTGGACGGACTGCCGGTCACTCATTGGTCAGAGAATGTCGTCTCTGCAGCTTCTGACTCTGAACAAATCACTTACAAGAGGCAAAGGAATAAGTCAGCGACGGGTTTTTAATGACATTTAAACCTGACGGCACAGAACCAGACTGAATGAAGACAAAATACAGCCCTAAAATGCTCCTTCATGATTCCTAAAGAAGTTAAAAGTCCTTTTTAAACCAAAAAGAAGTTAACAGCAAAGATAGTTGGCTTTAAAGAGTCTTTTAAATTAAATCAAAGTTGGTCGGTGCAGGAGCGATCTGTCTGCCACGAGAGTCTTTAAGCACCAATCAGTCCATTAATCCACAGGGAACCAAAAAGGAAAACCAGTTCAAAGAAGAATGATTGATCAACAACAAATCTCTGCTATACCAGGCCCAAAAATCAAAAATTAAAGTGATCTCACTGGATCCAGGGAAGAGTTGATGTCAGGAAGCAGCTCCTTCGTTTTCCTCCGCGTGCAGCAGCACCAGGCTGTTGTTTACCTCCGTTGTCATGACGACCCACATTGAGCCGCTGTATTACTTTAATGAAATCTTTTTAAAGCTTTTTTTTTT
>RPOG01003911.1:0-49167 GCA_008086565.1 Thalassoma bifasciatum | reverse complement strand
AAAAAAAACACAACTCCAGCACAGAGTGTTGTTAAGAAAGAGACGAACACGCCTGTAATCCCTGACAGTCTGCTGGCCCCGGTTTCAACTTCATCTCTGCTGACTTTTTAAAACGTGTCGACACTTCAAAGGGAACACCCTAACGTTAGCGGCGAGGATAACAATGTAACGTGGCCGCGCATAACGCATCCTGACGGACGATTCCTCACTAATTAAAGCCAACGCAAGAGGCAGTTGACATGATGTCAGAGCGAAGTTTTACAGCGAGGGAGAGATGTACGGCTACAGCTGGAGACGAGGAGGAGAGAGGGATGATGGGAGAGGAGATACTGTTGCTTTAGTGTTTGTCCTGTCAGTCAGAAGGAGGAGGAGGAGGAGGAGGAGAGACTTCAGTCTGAGTGGACAAAAGAACAGCTGTATTTGATGCTTAAAAAACACCAGGTAACTTTGGCTTCAGCAATTAAAAATAAAGAAAGTTCAGAATTTCATTAAACGGGAAAGAAAAAGTAAAACAATAAAATTTATCAAGAGCCATTAGAAGTACTCCTTCCCCTTTTTTAACCATATTAATTATTCTCCATTAATTTAACTCCTTAATAATCGCCTCTAGGTTTGCTGAACATCACATAAAAGAGGTGAATGATCAAAGACTTACAAAATTCAGCTTGTAGAAATTATAACAGCAGTTTTAGCCCAACCTTGGAAATAATATCTAATTCTAATGTGGACTGTTTTAATGTTGGAAAACCTCAGTGGCTTCTGCTTTCTGGCTCTGCCTGAGCAATTAATTGCAAATTAGATTAAATCACAATACGGCCCGCTGCAATATTCTAATAGCAGACAGAGCAATTTTTCTTCAAGCTGAATTGTATCAGAATAAATTGTTTTTCAGTAAATGTTTTATGCCCTACGCCATTTTTTACTCAACCCTGCTCAACCAAAGAGCTAAATTATTGAAAACTACCCTTAAAGAAAAACTAAGTGGTGGAAAAGGCAAAAACAACAAGTGGTAAGAAATTGTCATAAAGTAGCAAAAATGGGTGAAAATGGTTGAAAACTGAGAGAAGACTTGGAAAATGATCAGAAAGTGGCAAACAGAAAGAGTAAAATGGGTGAAAGGAAGTCACAAGTAGCATAAATGGTATCAACTGCCTCACATTGCTACTCAAAACAAATTTTCCATGTAAGATTAAATAGCTTTTCTCTTTAAAAAGTTATTTAGTCTTAGGTGTATTTATCAAATGTGGTGCATTTTTAATAAAGAATGATTTATTGCTTGTGTTTGTTTAGCAACACATAAGAAGAGAAACCTGAAAATAATCACAATTAGATTATTTTTCCACTCTTTCTGATCCTACCTCTGTAACAGATTAGATGAGAACACACCTATATATTTACAATGTCACCATTTATTTCTATAGATAGTACAAATGATAAAATGTGTGGTTCATAGCTGATGATTCAAACCTATGACAATTCATTCAAGATACAAAGTTGGGGGTAGAAAATTGTCAATGCAAGGAGGAAGGTTAAAAGATGGAAAGAGCTCAGTGAAAGACACAATCACAAAACTTGAATCAAGCTACTAGACAGAAAATGTTCAGACTGAATAATAAAAATGACAATTAAATGTAAATTTGACCATCAGTTTGACGCACCATCTCAAATCAGTGAAATATTCCCCAATCATAACTTTATTTTTCTATACTCTGTATATTGTTGGGAGATTATCTCAAGTTGAAAACTAATAAGATGTTGATGTGAAAGTGTTAGAAACCGCAGTTCCTCCAGTGTCCACTTGAGGCTGGCTACAAAAATACCAAAAACCACATACACACCCATTGAAAACAGACAATCTTTACAGCAAAGATAATGGGCCTCATTCACAAAACGTTTGTACGTACAAATTCGTGCCTAAATCATGCGTACGAACGTTTGACGCACAAACCTGTGATTCATCAAAGTTTTCTTATCTGAATTTCTTCTTACTTTGCAAACAAATTTAGAACCACCTCGGACCATGCGTACGCACAAATAATGAATGATCAGACTCCTAAAAAACTAAAAACACAGAATCTTTTCACATAAAACATAACATTTTAAAACTACTTTCAGTAAAATAAAAAAGCCTTAAATAGAATTCATTCATTAAAAATTGCGCATTGGCTAAATTTATTAAATCACCATGAAACTGACACATTTTTGTCCTAATCATGCTTATAATATTGAATCTGAAATAAAATACTAAGTTTAGATTAAAAATATAATCATGTGCAGATCAGAATGTCACATTATTTTATGTTGATTAAATCATCGACTGCTCTGACAAACAGTTTCATAAAGTTGTGCAAACTGAATGAAGACGTAAAATAATTTGCGTCTTCTTATGATTTCAAACATTTTCTGAGGAAATGACGCACACACAGCTCAGCTGTTCACCCAGATTTATGATTCTGATTCTCTAATAGACGCACGGTGGTGCGAAGAAAAACGTCTGGTGCCCACGTGTCATGTATCCGACGGTGATTTTGCGTATTTTCTCATTTCGTGCGGGGAGTGCGAACGTTTCTACGCATTTATTCATGAATGAGGCCCATTGTGTTTGAATACTGATTCAAAGAACAGGGTTGGCCTCAGTACTTCATTTCTTTACCAGCACACGCTGTACAGGGGTGATTCTTATTTTTTTAGCTCATTCATGCGTTTTACCCGTTATCAAACTCACAAGTTTGCCGCTAATAGAGAATGATAACTTGATTGGTAGATTTGCTCCCTGTCGCTGTCTTTGAAGGGGTTAAACTCTCGCCTCTTTCCCTCATCCTAGCTATGTCGAGCAAAGCTTTTCCAATATGGCACACACCAATAATGGGTTTCCAAACTCAAATAGGTGATGTCATGAAGATTACATCCATATGTATAGGGTTTTGGGTAATTTGCAGTTAAGGAAGTTGCTACGATTGATCGAAGCCCATTTCAGAAGTCTGATCCCCCTGGAAAGTCCTGCTTCTTTGCATGGTTTTTATGTTTGTTTTTGACGTTTTCTAAGTTTGTATTTTTCGTCTCTTCATCTGTCTTATTTCTGTCTCCAGGCAGGCGAATGAGGAGTACCAGGTCCTCGCAAACTCCTGGCGTTACTCGTCTGCATTTTCCAACAAGCTCTTCTTCACCGTCGTGGACTACGATGAAGGGGCCGATGTTTTCCAACAGGTTATTCTTTATTCTTAACTTTTCATTCTCCATTTAAATTTCCAGTAGCTTCCACAAAGTGATTGTCAGTCTTCCTTAGGTCCATACAACAAAATGAATATAATAAAAAACACTCGGTATTCATTAAACTGAAAAATGTAATTGTACAAAAAGTGCATAAAGTCAACTAAAAAGCAATTGCATGTAGTGGCCACAGCATATCCAGCAAGATCTGCCTCAGCAAAAAGTTATAACTTCCTATTGCCACTAGAAGGCGCCTTGCTTTGATAACTTTTCATTGTCAAAGTGTTTAATATATACACATAAAATTTAAAGATGATAGGAAAGAAATGAGAGGGATTGGTTAAATTTTACACTCTGTAAAACGTAAAAATCAGACACTTAAGTCAAATTTCTGAGCTTCCTGTTTGGAATTCACTATGGTTGTAAGAGACTAATTTTCTGGTCTGGTCATGATAGTTAGGCACAAAAATTTTCAGGCCTGTAGCTGAAAGTAAATTTGGGGGTGTTTTTCCCACCTAGGGGGCGCTGTGGAGCAGGTTTTGGCACAAAAACACTTGATTGAAAAAGTGACTGAATTTCTTTGGCATGTTTCGTTACGACTTTTCATAAGTTGATAGCATTAAATAAAGAACAATCCACATTCACATCTGTGTTTGGCAGGGGGGGGTCGGGGGGGTCACGCCCAAAGTAAAAATCAATATGTAGCATAATCAAATAAAGATAGGGGGAAAAAAATGTTACAAACACATGATACAAAATGTTGAATATGTTAAAGTTGCAAAATGGTAAATTTATCTCGTGTATGACAAATCCATCAGTACTTGTTTTCATTTTTTTCAAACTTATTGTGTCATGACTTCGGTTTTCTTTAGTAGAATTGCTTGAAATTGCATCCTATGGTATTTACATGTAAAATCAGTTATGACTATTTCTTAAAACTATGAATGTTTTATATAGATTTATAGCCTCCTCATACAATTAAAGAAATTTATATGATTCCAAAACAATAACCTACTTACACTTTGACGTATACCTTACTATGATAATACCTCAATACATGTACCTTTGATAATAGCCTTCACGGGAAAAAAGTATATATATATATATATATATATATATTTATATATTTTTTTTTGCCTTTTGGACTTAGAAAAGAGGTATACTTTTATGTAAATGAGGTCTATCATACCATGTATTTCAAAAGTGATCGTTAAATATATGTGACTATGTCGGAAATATCTTCTTTAAAAAGGAGAAAAAAAGGGTATTTTTCACCTTGTAGTTTCTGAACAATCAGAACAGATGGTGCTGAATAAATCTGAAGACAATAGGAGGGTTAAGTTCTGTTTTGGATTCTTCTCATGTTGGCAGGGAGCTTATTACAGGCAGGAGATCCTCTCAAAAGGACAGTTTCCCATCATGCCCTTTGAAAAAAACAGTGCTCACTTGTCATGTCATATAAAATGACTTACAAAAAATCCTCCAGTACACGTCATGAAAGACGATGAAACCTGCTGCAGCTTGCAACTTAAAACTTGCCCTTTTCCAACTGAGATGCCACTTCAAGGTTCTGCTTTCACACCTGACATACAGAAATCCTATAGTAGCTGGAAAAAATAACGCCACTTCTGCCTTAAACTGACGCTGCTCAACTTCCTGTTTTCTGAATCAGCTGAACATGAATGGGTTTGATTTTTAACAAAAGGGTTATCTGCATGGAAAAGCGAAAAGACTTCCTCCTTCCTCTTTTCTGTGATGAACCAGTCTTTGAAAAACTGAGCTGCTTCCATGTGCAGCCCGCAGTTATTCACAGCCTCCGCTCCTTCCTCACCATCTCTGATCTCGACTTCCTTTACATCCTTTTCACCTTCCACCTTCTTCCTTTGTTCACCTCTACGTCTCACCCCCCGTCTTCTACCGTTCAATCCCTCAAACTGTCTTTATTTCCTTCCCCCCCGTCTCTTCCTTTCCTTCTTCGTTCTGTTTTCCCACCAGCTGATTTCCATTAGAAAGAGTTCGCCTCCAAACTCCGGCAGCAGATTAGCAAATAACCTTCCAGAGCAGCGAAGTGAGGAGGGCAAAAAGTACACACTCGAGGAGTCAAAGACAAAGAGCTAAAAGTCAAAGAAGGACAAGTTTACATGAAAAAGCGTTTTTGAAACTACATCTACAAAGAACTGGAACATTAGGAAAGGATGCAGATTTTTATACATGGACACAACAACAGAGAGACGCATGTTCAGAATAACAAATACACTAACACACAAAGCCAAGGAAATGAAATACAACCCATGAAAACGACAATAACTTAGAAAACGGAGGCACTGATGCATGTATGTGCTCACACAGACAAAGACTGAAATCACATCAAGGTCAGTTCTGCTTCTCTGTTCCTTTGATTGTGAGGTCAGAACAGAGCGAACGCTTTCAGGGCTTCTTTTGTTGGTGGAATTTTTTCCATCTGACAGTTGAATTAATTAATAAATAAATAAAAACAACTTTTTTTCAGGTCTAGACCTTGACCAGTGGTGGGAATAAACATAATGAAGTGGAGGGACGAAAGAAAAAAAAAGACACGTACAGCATGCATGTTGGCTTGTATAAAGACACTCAAGCACATTTTGGCTCCCAAGGTGCCGGTCTATTATGTTTCAACCAGCCACTGGTGCAGACAAGTGTGGTTTGCTAACTAGGAGACTACTTTAGCTTGTGTTTTGGCTCCCTAGAAGGAACTTCAGTGCAAGTTTTGTACCATGCAGAGCACTTCAGCAAGTGTTTAGCTCCTGGGAGGGCACATTAGGGTGCGTTTTTACTTCCAAGATGTCACTTACAAATGTGTTTTGGCTCCCTAGAGGAAGTAAGTGTACCTTGTGTTTAGGCCCTCAAGGATTCACTTTAATAATAGTTTTTGGCACTTTTACACAAGCTTGGCTCTTGGGAGATCACTTTGACTCATTTTGGTTCCCAAGAGGTTTCTCATAAACATGTTTTTTTCCAAGAGGGACGCCTAAATGCATGTTTTGGCGCCCAAGAGGGCTTTTAGCACTGTTCTAGTTCCTGAGAGGAGGGCACTTCAGCGTGCATTTGGCTCCCATGAAGGCCATTCATCATGTTTTAACTATCAAAAGGTACATATCAGTGTGGTTAGCTAATTGAGAGGGCAGTTTAGCTTGTGTTTTGGCTCCCAAGAAGGATAGTAAACGCACATTTTGGCAACAAAGAGAGCACTTTAGTCTGTGTTTGGCTCCTGAGAGGTTAGTTTGTCATATTTCTAATCAGCCAAAGGGGCAAATTAGTTTGGTTTGCTAACCAGGAGGGCAGTTACATGAAACACATGTTTTGGCTTCCAAGAGTAGGATTATTTAGCTTGTGTTTTGGCTCCCAAGGAGGAACTTTGGTTTGGTGCCTGATATGCCACTTTGACTTGTTTTGGTTCCAAAGTAGTCACATATTGACACGTTTTGGCTCCCAAAAAGGCTTTTGGTGTGATCTTGTTTTCTGAAGTGCCATTTAAGTTTATTTTGGCTCCCAGGGGGTCAATTTCTCATGTTTTTATCCACATAAGGGGCAGATAAGTGTGGTTTGCCAACAAGAAGGGCAGTTATAAACGTGTTTTTTTGCCCCCAAGAAGGCACTTTAGTACATGTTTTGGCTCCAGAGATATTTATTGTGTAGCTTGTGTTTTGGCTCCCAAGGAGGACACTTGAGGGCAAGTTTGGCTCCTGAAAAGTCACTTCATGTTTTTTGGTTCCAAAGAAGTCAAGTATTAACACTTTTTGGCTCCTGCGAAGGCACTTAAACTTGTGGTTTGGCTCCCAAAAAGGCTTTTGGTGTGATTTTGATTTCTGAAGTGCCGTTCATGTATATTTTGGCTCCCAGGAAGTCAATTTCTCATGTTTTTATCTACCAAAGGGGCAAAAATAATTTAAAAAAATAAAGGGCAGTTATAAATGTGTTTTTGCTCCCAAGAGATTTATTACTTAGCTTGTGTTTTGCTCCCAAGGAGGAACTTAAGTTTGGTGCCAAGGATGACACTTTAGCACAAGTTTGGCTCCTCATATGTCACTTTAGCGTATTTTGGTTCCAAAGAAGTCTCATTTCAACACATTTTGGCTCCCGCGAGGTCAGTTTCTCATGTTTCAACCAGCCAAAGGGCCAGATTAGTGTGGTTTTGCTAAGCAGAAGGGCGTTTCAGCATTTGTTTTGGCTCCCAAGGAGACTCTTTATACAAGTTTGGTTCCAAGGAGGGCTTTTTAGTAAGCATTTGGTTCCTGAAGGGTGTGTTTTGGCTCCCAGTAGGGCACTTTCACAAGGCTGAATTAAATCTATGGAAGGTTTGCTGACATGTACACGTGCTATCAGAATCTGCCTCGCGTAAAAGCCACTTGTAGAAAAAAAATCTTTATGATTTGTTTTTTATTTGAAGTCGATCTCAAAGCATCTTTCCGTTTTTATTCACCATCTACTTTAAATCTTCTTCTTTCCTTGTTGCACCTAATATGACATTTGTTGAACAAGTTGAAACCTCCACTCATAAAACGAGAGCTCTGTCTGCAAGCAGCCTTGCATTAAGGTAGAAAGAGATAAAAACAGAGGGCTTAATTCCCTCTTGTTCTCTTTTATTCTACACTTTCTGCTCTCAGAACTTTAAATAGCTGTTCTCTGATACGAATAGCTCTTTTTTTTTTTTTTTTTACTTCTGTTCCTTGTTTCATGATTTATTTTAGAAGCATTAAGTCAGTGAGGATGGCATAAAAACATGTCTTTAATATCCTGTCTGTGTTCATCATCAGTTTATAGCTTCTGTTGCTGGGTGATGTATCTTCTTTTTTTTACCTTCTGGCAATCTTTTTGCACTTTCCTCCAAGACTCTCTGTTACTTTATGTCAGAGGAATAAAAAAAAAAGTTCAAGTTAAAGTTAATGCAATGCAAATCTATTTCTTTTTTAAGTGTGTTCATGTATGTGTTGGTGTGTTCATGCATAAATGCATGTTTTGCACCGTTGTCGCGGGGAAAGAGGGATGATTGTGTCCGTGTTTTCTCCTGCATTAATTCATATGACCACTAATAAGATGCACAACAAGTCTGCTCCTGTATCTGCCCTCTGCCTTATCTCTACTCATTTCCTTTCTTTCCCTGCTCTTCATTTTCTTCAGGTGTCTCGGGGAATCAGGAGGGAGAAAAATATAGTGGACATTACTGTTGTTGATGATTGCAGAGAGTTCTGGGATTTGGAGTTAAATAAATGGGAAACATGAAGAGATTGAAAAAGAAGAAGCTGTTGTAATTGTGCTCTGAGAGAGGAAAGAAGCTTTTATTTTTGATAAAAGAATACAGCACATATAATAATAAATGTGCATTTAATTATGAGCACACAAACACAGTCGCATATATGAGGACAAAAATAAAAAAATGTCGTCTTTCCTTACATGAAACGATAAAAGTCATAATAACTCCACAAAGGGCTTTGATGCATGAGAAAATTACGTTTTTATGTCTCGTAGACATTGTGAACAGTATCTTACTTCTATGAAACTTGACCTCGTAAAGAAAATGATGATAATTTGCACAGCAGAGTCTAAATAAAAACGTCATGTTTTTCACAAAGGCTCATTGATTTATTAAAGAACGATTGTCATGTTTTCTTTAATCAGTCCAATGTTTCGTGATTCTTCACATTAAGTCTGCAACTGGAAGGTGCAAGCAAACACAGATTTCATAGAATTTATAGCTTTGAGCCAACATGACACTTTTATCTTAGTTACTTCTGGGTGGCAATGTTCTGACTTAAAGAGGGGTACTCTATGTTTCTATATTTTAAAGATGGGTATAGAGTAACAATGCTGGATGCTCAAACTAAATGTGCAGATCTTTAAAATCTGCTTGTAAACTGTTTAAACCAGACTACTCTAGAAATAGGGATTTCATATTTGAACTAATATGGTACCTATGGAGTTAGACCAGTCTCAAAATTCACAAATGCATACAAAAATATATCTCGTTGTGAACCTCACTTCATTTGCGTATGGATTTTTAAGACTCCCCGACATGCTTGGAGTTACAAATGCACAAATGTCTGTAGCCAATCAGATGTCTCCCTCCTATTTAGCCAATCACAGCAGTGTAGCTTTGAGGGTTTGTTTCAATGTGATCCCTTCACGTTGCGTCTGTGCATACAGAAATGCTAACAACAAAGACATCCAATATAAATCACAACTAAAATCTGTCCATAAAGCTGTATAATTCTTTAGACACATTTCTCAAGTGTTGTATTGGAGATTATTCAATAATATGATTTGAAACTGACGCAAGCTTCAGGGCACCAAACTAGAAGCTTTACGGTCTTTGCACACTGAGGCCATAATTTTCTGATGCTTTTTTTAGGATCCATGAATTCGCAATACAAGAGACATGGAATCATCATCCATCTATGAGGATGATCCTGTGGTTGGGTCAATGACGTGACGTCCCTTTTTTTGTGTCTGAGTGCAATATTTCCTTCCATCAGGAATTGAGTATTTCATCACATGTATTTCTTTATTCTATGAAACCTGTGTTATTTGAACACATCTTTAAACTATTAAAATATAACATGTTTTTTTAATGTTTTGGTTCCTCAAACCCCCAAAATGTCAGGTGGTGCAACCGTCCTGACAAGTATCCACAGTAATTAAACTCTAAAAATTGAATGTCAATTCTTGTAAATTGAAATTAAAAATACAGTGGCATTATTTTATGCTTGAACCTTTTTAAATAAAACATTCTTTGCAAATAAAAATAATTTTAAAGCTGTTGAGAAATTTAAAAAACTTTTGTCCCATAATTTTCACCTTGTCAAATGTCAGGGTGGTGCAACCGTAACATTAGACTTTTATTTTAAAGTGAAGAGAATAAAACAGGAAACAGGAAACTGCATCAGCCAGAGGAGCCCAAATGACATTTGTGACCAAGTGGAAAAGTTTGTAGATTTCTCTGAAATACTGATAAAAAAGGTTTTTTCACTTCATTGGTGACTGGAACAATTTCCATGTCAGGTGGTACAACCAATGTAATAATGTGAAATGTTATTTTAACATCAAATTATTTATCTTATTCACAAATAAAAGAAATGAAACACACAAAATGAAAATGTATGAGTCACTACAGACACTTGAGAGATACTTGCCAATAATTTCACACAGAAAAAATAACAGGAACATATAAATATATTTTCATATATTTGGTTGCNATTCACTGTCACCACTCTGTCTTTGAGGGCATTATTATAGATCACATCTTTATCTCTGAATGAAATGTGATTTGATTTGACTGATAAGTCTCTGATGACATTATCTTGACACGCCCCCTCTCTTTTCTTCCGTCTTCCTCTCCAGCTGAACATGAACAGCGCTCCGACCTTTATGCATTTCCCAGCTAAAGGAAAACCAAAGAGGGCCGACACCTTCGACCTGCAGAGGATTGGATTTGCTTCAGAGCAGCTCGCCAAGTGGATCGCAGATCGCACAGATGTTCAGGTACAACATTCAACCTGAGTCACTGTAAACACCAGATATTTCACACTGGAGTTTCTGTAACTCATCAAAGTGGTCAGTGATTAAGATGTAATCAGTGTGTGTGTATAAAAGGTCAGTGAGTTTCTGAGCTCCTGATAGACACTTGCATCTTTCACCCAGTGCTGCACTGACATTTCTGGATTCTGAGTTATGGGGAAAGCAGAAGAATTGTGGAAGTTAATACAGCTGTATAAAACAGGAGAGGGGGTAACACTTTAGATGAGGGAACACATATTCATTAATTTGTAGTCAATAAGTAATAATTAGGAGTTAATATATGGAAAAGTCTGCATTCATGATGCAATTGAGGTAGAATAAGGGGTTAATGCATGCTTAATAAATACTAATTAAGGGCTAGTAAGCTACTTATATGCATGTTAATAAGCACCTAGTTAATGGTGAATATGTGTTCCCTAATCTAAAGTGTTACCTGAAAGGGATATAAAAAGATATCTAAGGAATTGATGATGCCAATAAGCAGTGTCCAAACTCTGATTAAGAATGGTAAATGGAATATGAGGATTTCTATTGAAACCAAACCATGGTCAGGTAGACCAACAAACATTTCAGCTACAGCTGCCAGGAAAATTGTTCTGGATGCAAAGACAAACCCACAAATAACTTCAGCTGAAATACAGGACTCTCTGAAAGAATGTGGTCTGGCTGTTTCAAGACACAATAAGGAGGCACTTGAGGAAAAATGGGTTGTATGGTGTAGCTGCCAAAAGAAAGCCATATCTATGCAAAATAGCCCACTCACAATACGCCAAACACAGAAACAAGCCTCAAATCTTCTGGAACAAAGTCATTTGGAGTGATGAGACCAAAATTGAACTTTTTGGCCACAACCATAAACATTGTTCCATTTGGAGAGGAGTCAACAAGGCTGATGATGAAAGGTCCACCATTCCTACTGTGAAACACGGAGGTGGATCGCTGATGTTTTGGGGATGTGTGAGCTACAAAGGCTCAGGAAACTTGGTCCAAACTGATGAATGAAGGATGAATGCAGCATGTTATCAGAAAATACTGGAGGAAAATTTACACTCATCAGCCCAGAAGCTGCACATGAGATGTACTCGGACGTTCACACGTGACAATGATCCAAAACACAAGGCCAAGTGGGCCTGCCGTTGGCTACAGCGGAATAAAGTGAAGGTTCTGTAGTGGCCATCTCAGTCTCCTGACCTCAATGGGAAGATCTCAAACCTGCAATTCATGCAAGACTGGTCAAGAATTTACAGGAACTGGAGGCTTTTTGCCAAGAGGAATGGGCAGTTTTTTAGCATCTGAGAAAATAAAGACCCTCATCCACAACGAGCACAAAAGACTTTGAGCTGTTATTGATGCTAAAGGGGGCGATACAAGATACTAAGAACTAGGAGGTGTATTTCTGTAGTCATTATGATTTAAACAGAGTAAACACAGTTGTGTATTAATAAATGACTTAACTGAACCACTTGAGTGAGACTAAAAGTTTTTGTGTTATCATTCATATTCTCTGAGAAAAGGCCAAGAACTCATAAATTCTGCCAGAGGATGTAAACTTTAAAGCACAACTGTAACACTGTAATTTTCTGTTTTAGCCCCCCCCCCCCATTAGTGAACAGCGTGTCACTCATTGTGGTGGGTGTCCAACCCTTAACCCCTGCACTTTGAGTATTTCCCTGTGTATGCTCCCGACATCCTGTTGATGGGTTGAATTCAAAAGACCTCCTTTCAGCGAGCGCGAGCACTTACATTAAGTGTTAGCTTTCATCCACTTCAGTATGACTTTGCAGAATGAGCAAAGAAGAGAGCGGAAAAGCAAAGATGAAAGGACATATATATGATTGAGATAGTAGTAAAAGGATTAATAAGCATGTAGCATTGTGCAAGCACATCATCCATTACGTCTTACCTTTCTGTTACGGTCACAGAACCTTGCAACGATGGAAACACACACTTTGTTCTGACTGAAGGTTATCACAGTGTGTACATTTATCACCACTCATTTTGCTTTTTAAACCTTGTCTTTAGTTTACATCTAACTTTAAAAAGCAAGAAAGTTTTGCTGTATTTTAAACCCTACCTTTTAAATAATTAGTTTGCTCAGAAGACGCACCCCGTGACAATTGGTGCAAGCAGATGGTGCACACATTTTAAGTCGTAGTATAATTATTATTGATGATCGCACATATCTTTTCCCTGTGTGTGATTATTTTATAGCTGCATCTGCTGGTAATAAACGCTGCGTGGTTTATTGCCAGACAGAAACATATATTTGCAGAAGGAAGAAAAGAATTGTTAAGAAACAGGGGGGGGGTCTAGCTGAAACAAGATTGTTTTTAAAGCAGTGGTATAAAAAAAATGACTCAAATAACTGAATATAGATATTTATACCTGTAAAGCACTGGTACATTTACCAGATGAATGCTATAACACAAACTAGTCAGAATGCAGGAAAAGTAACTTTAAAACATGTAAAGGCGTAATAGCCCCTCTTTAATTAATCAGCGTATTGGGCAGAAACACAGTATCAACCATCTCAGAAGCTTAATGACAGGTTTTTAGTGGATACCAGATGGTAGAGCTGTCCGTGGTGCTGAAAAACTGCTGCAAGCAAATACTGTTCATGCTCGGCAAAATATATACAGGAAAGCAATGTACCCCCTCTTTAAATTTTTGTCTAATTTTGACTTTCAGATCCGAGTCTTCCGCCCTCCGAACTATTCAGGAACCATCGCTCTGGCTCTGCTGGTTTCTCTGGTTGGAGGTTTGTTGTACCTGAGGAGGAACAACCTGGAGTTCATCTACAACAAAACTGGATGGGCCATGGCTGCACTGGTATGACACACCACGAGTTTATATCAAAGAGTTGACTCTAGACAGATGTTAGAAATTACACAAACAAAACTAATGTACAAAAAAATAACGTGTTTTGTGCATAAATTGTGAAGAAGTTGTGCCTCAGACAGCTCCTGACTAATTTAACTAGGGCTGGGCATTTCATTGCAATTTAGATTAAATCACAATATGGCCAGCTGAGATATTGTAATCGCTGAAATATGTCGGAAAAAAATGTTTTACTTTACTCAACCCTGCTTAAACAAATTGTTGAAAACTACCTTTGACAGAGAAACAATTTAAGTGGTGAAAAGTGGCAAAAAATTACAAGAAGTGGCAAGAAATTGTCAAAAAGTAGCAAAAATGGGTAAGAATGGTTGAAAACTGAGAGAAAACTTGGGAAATAGTTAGAAAGGAGCAAAAGTATTGTTCTAAAAAACCAAAATGAAAGAGTGAAAAGTGATTAAAATGGGTAAAAAGCTGTCACAAGAAGCAAAAAGAGTATCAAATATATGAACATGCAAACAAAAATTCTATAAATTTCACATGTAAATTCAAATAGCTCCATCTTTTTCAAAGCTTTTTTAGACTTAGTTCTATCTAATATTGTGTTGTTTTAATCAAAAGTGATTTATTGCTTGTGTTTGTTTAGCAATGAACAAGATGATGAACCTGAAAATATTTGCAACAGAAATACCAGTTGCAATATCGGGAAAAATAATAGCAATAAGATTATTCTGCAGATCCTTCAGCCCTTAATTTAACCCCTGATTATTTATTATAACAGGAAAATCAAAGCAATATTAACAGACTTCGTGTACATAGGAGATTTTTGGGGGATAAATTGATGTTTTAATTACTGAAAAGTTTGGGGGAATCAACTTTGATCAACAGCAAAGCTAACTGGCGGGAATATTTCACCCTAACTGTGTAAGGCTTTTGTCAGCTTGTGTTTGATTTGAGGCTAAATTGGATAGAAAAGTGTGAAAAAAGAGATGCACAAAGATGCTGTTGACCATGCAGCACAGTTTGTGGAGTATTTAACCCTTTACATTTGTTTATGAATTACATGATGTCATTTTGTCCCATTTGCTCAGGATTTACAGCACAAGAGCCGTGCAATCATTTTGTTGATTATGCTCTCAATACCTTTTATACATTTGGTTATATCTCCTTTTTTATCTCCCATAACTCTGTATTACAGTGCGTCGTTTTTGCGATGACATCTGGCCAGATGTGGAACCATATCAGGGGTCCGCCCTACGCCCACAAGAACCCCCAGAATGGACAAGTCGTAAGAGACACAATTTTTCTTTTACTCCTGCAAACATCAGTGCTGTCATTCCTCTTTTCATCTGTTCTTTCTTCCATTATTTTTATACCACCTGTATTATAAGGGCCTCAGTTGCTGTACAACTTTTTTGGCCCTTTATTTGTCAAAAAGTTTAAAGATGTTGGCTCAGGCAAGACACGTGTGCTTTTGTCCTTTTAGGTCACTCTAGGTGTGTGTGTCTGAGTTTCACTGAAAAGTTCGAAGAGGTTATTTCTTTCTTCTAAGTTATTGTCTTTTATCTTTCTCATCTCTTTCGGTTCAAAGCTGTTTCTCTGTTGTTCAGTGGTTGCCTTTATCACTTATATGTGTGCAACTCTGTCTTACTCACACACACACACACACACACACACACACACACACACACACAGTATTTATAGATATAGTTTTGCTGGTCATCATTTAACTTTATTCACTGAAGTGTGAAATTAGAATAAAAATAGGACCAAAACGGAGAAAATGAGTGTGGTTGAATGGAGGGAGATAAAGACAGAGAGAGAGAGAAAGAAAGAAAGAGAGAATAGGAGTGAATGAAAATGTTTTTGAATGTGCTGTGATATATTAGTATCTGTTCTGGTTTTGGTTGCCAGGCCATCTTGCTGAAAAACACGCGCTTAAGTGCGCTCTTTTGGGACAAAATGTGTGCTACGGTGCCCTCTTAGGAGCCAAAAGAGATGCTGAATTTCCCCCTTTGTTTGGTGAGGCACACAAATCTGCACTTTCAGCTTGTTAAAACATTAGAAAAAAAGTTCTCTTGGGGGCTTAAAACATGTTACAGTGCTCTTTGGGGTGCCAAAACATGTGCCTAAGTGCATTATTGGGATCTAAAGCCTACCAAAGAGCCCAAAAGAGTGGCAAACCACATAAATTTGCCCCTTTAGCTGGTGAAAACGTGACATGCTTTCCTGGGAACCAAAATAAGCAAAATATGTCTCATGGGACCCAGAATGTGTACCAAAGGGCCCTCTTAGGAGCCAAAATATGGTTAGGTGCCCACTTAGGAGCTCAATGCATACTGAAATACCCTCCTTGGTGCCGGACTTGAGTATAGTAGCTCTTGGGAGCCAAAACAAGCTCAAATTCTCTCTTGGGACCCAAAGTTTCCCATTGGGAGCCAAAACATGTGCTATAGTGTCATTTTGGGAGCCAAACCTTTTTCTAAAGTGCCTTCTTTGGAGCCAATATATGGATAAGTGCCCACTTGGGAGGCAGAAGAGTGCTTAAATGTCCTTCTTGGTGCTAGACTTGAGCTTAGTAGTTCTTGGGAGCCAAAATAGCAAAAGGTTTCTCTCATGGTGCCCAAAATACGACCAAAGTACTCTTTTGGAAGCAAAAACAAGTGTACCAAAGTGTCCTTTTGGGAGCCAAAATATGGTTAAGCGTCCACTTGGGAGCCAAATGCACACTAAAATGTCTTTGGAGCTGACTTTGACTTTGGGTTAATAGTTCTTGGGAGCCAAACTAAGCAAAAATTCTCTCATGGTACCCAAAGTGCCCTATTGGGAGCCAAAACAAGTGCTAAAATGTCCATTACGGAGCCAAAACTTGTGCATAAGTGCCTTCTTGGGAGCCAAAATAAGATTGAGTGCCCACTTGGGGGGCAGATGAGTGCTCAAATGTCCCTCTTGGTGCTAGACATGAGCTTAATAGTAGTTCTTGGGAGCCAAAACACATATTTAAGTACACCCCTTGTAAGCAAACCACACTAATTTGCAAAATTTGGTTGGTTCAAAACATGATAAATTGCCCACCTGGTAGCCAAAATGTGCTAATTTGCTTTCTTGGGAGCCAAAATACACTTAAATGCCCTCTCAAGAGCCAAAACTCCTGCTGAAACGCCCACTTGGGAGCAAAAACACACAGAAGTGCCCTCCTGGTTGGCAAACTGCACTTGTCAACCCCTTTGGCTGTTGAAAACATGATTTACTATGCTTCTGGGAGCTAAATTGAGGAAAAGTTTTCTCCAAAGATCCATAACTCGTGCCCTATGGGAGCCAAAATGTGCTCTGTTTGTAACTTTTTTCAATTTCGCCCCTGCCCTTCAAATGTCTGTGCACGCTACAGTTGGTCACGTTTGTTTACAGTGTTGCACATATCTGCACTCAAACCCAGCAGACGTTGACACTGATGAGAAGGTTTTCCTCGTGTTGTTTTCGCTGTAAGAAAAGTCAATTCGGCTCTCGCAGGGAGACTGAAAGAGATCGGTGTTCCCTCGTAGCCGGCTCTCCTGGAGAGATTACACAAAACACACAACAGAGTGGGTTGAGCAGAAACACACTGGTGTGTAACGTCAAAAGAAAATAACTTCCAACCTCCTCTTGCCCTTTCCATCTTCTATTCCATACGGAACGGTCTCTCTCTCTTGTTTCGTGTAAAAGGCACTCTATTTGTCAGGCTCTGTTGGCTCTCTGTCATTTTTCAGTCCGTTTGACAACAAACAGGTTTAACCCTTGTTCTTTGTCGCTCTCATCCTTCCTTTTACTTTCCCTGTTATTTCCCAGAACTCTCCTCCTCCTCACTTACTTCAAGACCACTTTTATTCCTTCAGGGCGGCATCTTCTTTTGGTAGATTAAAGCCTCTTTGAGTCTTATGATGCTGGAATATTAATGATTAAACCGATAATTGATGTGAAGAGTACAAAACAAGCTCTTAAAAAAACATCATTTCTCCTCTTTCTTATCCTTCAACTCTTGTTTTCTCCTCACCCTCCCTTTTCTTTTACTTCTACGCATCTCCATCCATCCCTTTACTTTCTAATAGTCCTCGTAAGAAAAAGGTGCAGTCAGCTTCTTTCTACTCCCCTGCACCTGCCTGTCGCCTCTCTCCCGTCTTCCTCTCTTGTTCTTGGCTTTGTCAGAGCGGAGCTGAGCTGAGCGGAGCGATAAGGGCGGCATTTAAGATTTGTTACAGCGAAATGTTGAAACAGCATTTTAGATAAAGAGAGAAATTAATTTCTTGAACTTTCCGGAGCAATTGCTGAGGGCATTTAATTCAAACTGTAAAGGTGAGTGGGTCATTAAAGATTTATTACTGTGCATGCAGAAAACAAATTACAGCAGTTAGGAGCAGAAAGAATGAGGAGGAGGCCTGTCGTGTGACCCCTCTGGATAAATACCAGTTACTATTTGATTTTACTACATTTGGACTTCAGCAAATTGTGCTTTTTTTCACCCGAGTAGTGAAAATCCCGTTTACAACAGCTTTACAAGAAGTCCTCAGAATTACATTATAGTTTAGATTTATAAATGTGTCATAATGTCCTCATCAGATAAGTATTTAATGATGATCTAAAGCTGTTTGAGAAGAATGCATCCAAATGAAAGTCGTACATCAACAGGCTCATATTTTAAGCAGAAACACTTCTTGATCTCTGATCACTTTGTCACTAGCGCTTGTCTCTTTTCAAGAGCTAACAAATCCATCTTCAGTGATATAAAGCACAATCAAAAGTAGCATAGACCAAATATCCTCCATGCTAATAGGCTAACCATGGTGCTACACATCAGTGGTGTGCACAGAGGGGGGAGCCTGTGTGGCCTAACTCTTGAAAACTGCACTGAAGTGCTCTCTCAGGTGACAAAACGTGCTGAAGTGGCTTCTTGGGAGCCAAAACACACACTTGAATGCCCTCATTGATGGCAAACTATACTAACCTGCCCCTTTGGCTGGTTAAAACATAATAAACCGCCCTCCCTAGAGCCAAAACACATCCTAAAGTGTCCTCTTGTTCTTACACAAATGCTGTAAGTGCCCTTTCATTTGCCGAACTGTACCATTTTGCCATCTTGGGAGCCAAAATGTGCATAATTGCCTTCCCAGAAGCCAAACTTGGACTAAAGTGCCTTATTGGGAACCAAAACAAATGCTGTTATGCCCTCTTGATTGGAAAACCACACTTTGCTGCCTTTTTGCTGGTTAAAGCATGATAACCCGCCCTCTCCCTAGAGCCAAAACACATCCTAAAGTGTCCTCTTGTTCTTTCGCAAATGCTGTAAGTGCCCTTTCATCAGCCAAACTATACCATTTTGCCTTCTTGGGAGCCAAAACAATGCTCTGGTGCCCTCCCAGAAGCCAAACTTGGACTAAAGTGCCTTCTTGGGAGCCAAAACAAATGCTGGAGTGCCCTCTTGATTGGAAAACTACACTTTGCTGCCTTTTTGCTGGTTAAAGCACGATAACCCGCCCTCCCTAGAGCCAAAACACATCCTTAAGTGTCCTCTTGGGTTGCTCAACTAAAACTGTAAGTGCCCCCTCATTTGCCAAACTGTACCTATTTGTTCTCTTGGGAGCCAAAATGTGCTCAAGTGCCCTCCCAGAAGCCAAACTTGGACTAAAGTGCCTTCTTGGGAGCCAAAACAAATGTTGAAGTGCCCTCCTGATTGGAAAACTACACTTTTCTGCCTTTTGGCTGGTTAAAGCACAATAAACTGCCATCCTGGGAGCCAAAACACATCTCAAAGTGTCCTCCCGGGTTGCTAAACTAAAACTGTAAGTGCCCCCTCATTTGCCAAACTGTACCTATTTGTTCTCTTGGGAGCCAAAATGTGCCCAAGTGCCCTCTCAGGGGCCAAACTTTGACTGAAGTGCCTTCTTGGGAGCCAAAAGGAATGCAGAAATGCCTTACTGATTGGAAAACCACACTATTGTGCTGCCCTAAACATTGTCCTGGGAGCCAAAATTCAAAGCAAATTGGTCTTTTTGGAGACAAAATATGTGCGTAAGTTCTTACTTTGGGAGCCAAAATGCAAACTGTGCCTTTCTTTCTCTTGGCCTCGGTCATTCCTCCTGAAAGGCCTCCATCGTTGTCTCACTGCCCCCCACTGGTCTAATGGTGTATTGCAGTTACTTTTTTTCTTGGAAACTTAGAGAAACAATGGGCCACATGAATCACACAGTTCCTGGGAGTTTTTAACTTGGAACCAAAAGTTCCTGAACAAATGATTTGTAAATCAAACACAGAAACTGAACGCTCTTTGTAGAAAGTAGGAGTTTTCCATTCACTGTCAACGTTCCTGTCTTATTCCCCTCATGTCCTAACTTCTCAACGTTGTCTGTGAATGTAACATCTGAAAGCAATTTTTTTTTAAACCTGACCTCATTCTCTAAGGATTTGAGTCAGATTCTTGTTTCAGGTCTGCAGCATATAGAGACAGTAAAGCTGCTTTACAGCACACGCCCCATATCTCCTAAGTCCTCTGTCCCTCAGCAGTGAATACCTCACACTGGACAGACAATATTAAGGAGATATCGTCTCATCTTTCCTGTTCTACCTCCCTCTCATGTTACCTCCTCTCACCTCCCTCTCTAATCTCCCACTCTCCTCACCCTCCTCCTCTCCCCAGACAGTGTAATTCCTTTAAAATGATGAGCGAGCGAGACCAGGTAGACTATATTGAAAGGATTTGTCAACTGACGAATGGCGCGACCCGGCAGATGAAATTGTAGAGAGCGTCTCACTGTGCAGCCCGAAAAATACTGCAAGCTCAGTTTTTCACAGAAACAAACACACACACACACACACAGAAGAGAGGCTCTCAAAGTGGGGAAGAGACTCAATTGTGCTTTAACAAACCTATAAAAAAGTTACAAGCACACTAAACATTCAGGAAGTGATAATGGAAACAGTTGGGTTTAGGTTACATTTTCATTCAATTAAATGACAAATATACGAAGTTCTACAAAGTATCCAGAGTTAACTGAAGGCACCTGTTCATTTAACAGGCACATAGATTAACACACAAGTGGAGTCAAACTTTTCAAATACATGTGACCTGCCAATATTTGGCTTCAAAACTCTGTGTCAGAAACAAACGGTTGATTCCTATACGAAAACATCCATCTATATATTTACCCTTTATGGGCATGACACAAACACAAGTGAATGAACGTTTCTCAAAAGTGGTCACAAAATGCAAAAGTAGGATAACGATTCCTCTTATCGATTCTTAAACACCACAGCAGGCGGACCTTACGTCCTCTGTCCTGCCTCAATTAGCTTTGCTTAGCCGTTAGAGAACAGTTTCCCAAGAAAACTCTGATTCAGAAATTTCTGCTTGAAGTTTTTAAGAAACTGAACACATCAAGAAACGTCCATGACTGCCTCACAAAAGATTCATATTCAACACATTTAACATGTTTTACAGCTACTTTTGCGCCAAAAACAACATAGTAAACATAGCACTAGCTTCATGCTAGGAAGATATAGGAAATCCCATTGATATGCTACCAGTTAGCATACATCGATATAACTTCGGTTTCAAAACAGAATTTCAACTTCCATCACAGACACATGTCACAATTACTCTTTTAGAACAACACTGAGAACTCTAAATGTCCAAATACTAACAGGCAGATATTTTTCAACTGAAGGAGAAAAGAAAAGTTGTTTTCAAACTCTTCTTCTTCTATCATTAAAAGGCAGATCGCAAACAATGTTCAGGTTCATACCACCACCTACTGTACAAGAATGTGCAACATCATGTCCCCACCTTTAGATTCTGCTCATCATTTTTGTCTCTCTCAGAAAGCTGAAAAGTGCTTTCCTTACATCTCTGATCTTTCTTTAGTCAATAACATAAAAAGAAAAAATACATTATGTCATGTGGTGTGTGATATTTTTTAAACTTATTTTTATTTATTCATGTTTTGAGATATCCAGATCCAGTGACCAATTTAAGACTTAATGACTTATACACATAGTAAAATGTTTCTGACAAGGACAACTTGTAAAAGCCTTCTTAAGGAATGGATAAGAGAATTGGACCGATTGTCAGAATCTATATGGGTCTCGATATCGATAAAATCTTATCAATACCCATCCCTATGCAAAGGTATTCAACCCCCTTGTTCTCTTCAGATTTACTCTGCCCTGTTTTTTCAGACCATTGACTGTATATAGAATGGACAGCGTGCTTCCGCCTGTCACCGTTCTATGTTTTTGAAGCCAAAAAACCCTGTTTCTCTAGCCGCCATTGTGCAGCCAGAGTCTGCGCAGTAGAGAATTTCCGGTGGAGCCAAGTAAAAAAGAGAAATAAAAATATTTATTTCTTCTTCTTCAGAAGGTTTAGTCTCCTTTTGGCTCTTTCCTGAAGTTTCTTATATCCCAGGTAAAAACTACTCACGAACGGCAGCTGTCAACTATCGTAAAACGAAACTTACATCGCGGTTTTTAACGTCCAATAACTAATGAGAAACTAACTTCTCAGAAAAAAAAACACCCTAACACCATGCAGCCAGATGACATCATCATACTACCTTAGTGTAAAGATGAGAGAAACGTTTCTACGACGTATCGTAATTTTTTTAAGTTTTCTCTGCTCATATCTGGAATACATGGGGAGGCGGGGCTTATGACCTATACTGCAGCCAGACACCAGGGGGCGGGGCATCTGCTGGAGGCTTCAGTTTGAGCCGAACATCGTTACGTCCACTCATTATACAGTCTATGGTTCAGACTGCTCATAAAGTACAAGGTGAAACATTTCCTACAATTTTTTCCTCCATTTTTGTGAACATGTTTTGAACATATTCACATGTTGAACACCATTTGACCATTTTGAAACTCAAAGTCTCAGAAAAACGCATACAATTGAACAAAAACTGTTTTTCTCCATTCATTTCAATGGACTATGAGGCACAGAATATCCATATGGGAATGGCTGTACACGCAGTGGTTGCCTAATCGCATTTTTGGGCGGGACTTAGCCAAAGAAAGAACACAGAGTGAGCACAGATTCATGCATAAGTATCAAAAAGTAAAATTGTCCTCTCATCATATCACATCACTTAGTTATAAAGGAACAAATAGGACCTGAAAAAAAAGACAAGCAAACACGTCTCTGCATGTTGCCCCTTCAATATTCAAATAAAACTGCAGATGGAAGCTACAGGCAGGAGCCGCGCTTGGAGGGTGAAAAATTCCTCGATCTATAGCCCAGCACTTCCAATTAATCTGATGGATTAGAATGCAGGAGTTTCATTCATTAGTTTGCAGAGCCGTGTGTGTGTTTGTGTGTGAGTGTGTCTGTGTGTATAGCTTTGCATCTGTATCGTCTGGGAAAAAAACCACTAAGTAAATGCATGTGTGTCAATGAGAGTATTTAAAGAGAATTAATCTGTGTGATAAGAAGTGTGTGTCACTGTGTATGTGTGTGTATATGTGTGCTCATTAAGGGGACGCCGCATATTGAAGTGGTCTGAAAGTAAAAGCAGCCACGGCTCGATGAGCGAGCGGGAGATGAATGGAAAAGCTAACTGAGTGGTCACACTCCATAACTTGTTGTCTGTCTCTTATTTAGACGAAATGCTTGGGGGGGTCACCTCCACGGTCAAAGCGAGAAAGTCTGAATTCTGTCGTTGGAATGTGCTTTGGTGATAAATGGGGTTGGTTTTAAAAGTCTTCGAACGGCAATGGACTGAGACAAATGAATCTGTGAGACTGCTTGAAAAACAGATACAAGAGGACAGAAACACAAACTCAACACCAAATGTTCGTCGGCAGCTGCTTAAACCAACTCTTATGTGTGTGTGAAGAAGTTTACGGCAACAAGAACAAACATTCTTACTTATATTCTGGTGGAACATTCTGGATTCTCATTGGTCAAAACCTCTTAGCAATGGTATGAAAAATTCAGAAAGCAATTTATTGAAAGCAAAAATTAAACTACATTGCTCATCTTATGAAACTGCCAAGATGGACGAGTGCTAGTTACATGTTTGTCACCAATAACGTCCTTCATGACTGAGGGCCCTGGTCTGTGTGCGAAGGACGGGGTTTTTCAACAGGACAACGCTGCAGTTCACAATAGCTGCCTGACAAAGGACTTCTTCATCAAGAGGAATAATCTCACTCTTATGGAGCATCTTCACCACTTGTAGCAACCACTAGCCACCTGGAAATACTCACATTAAGCATTTTGAAACATTTTTCTGTGTTTTTATAAGTCCTCCTCCAAATCAACAATTCTCAGCTCCTATACAAAGCTTCCTCACAACAACACGTGTGCAATTTTCCCTCCATAAGTCTGCATCCGTACGCCTTCATGGGTGACGACGCCTAATTTGCTTCAAAGTCTGACAAATGAGCAGCTTTTTGCAGCTCTTACAAAAACAAGCCTTTTTTTTTTAATGTCAGTGTATTCAAATTAGCGCTGGAACACAGACGCTCCGCCATGCTCATGTCTTCATTCCTGTAGAACAAAGACTGCAAACATGTATGGTCTCAAGATATTTTTCCCTTTGAGTGTGCAAATGAGAAAGAAGTCTAGTAAATTATCCCTGGAGGATGTGTTTGGTAAAGGTCTAGACATATTTAAGCTCTCACGTTGATATTCAGGTTTTTAATTGAGCTAACCTTTTACCGTCTATCATCCCGGGAGCCCCTGAAGGAATAACATAATATTATCATAGAGTTTCTATTACTGTTTTCCTTTGCCTGTGTCGAAGTTATTTAGTGCTTTTAAAGAGTTTCATAGCCAAAGATGTGGTCGGAGTAATTGTGGAAAGAGTCCTAATTAACTTCACACAATGAAAAGAGAAGAATGTGTTTTCTTAAGTTTGTACGATGCTGTAACTTGTCAACACAGCGTTGGGTTCGCTGACTAAGACGTTCCCAATTATAGAAACATGGTGTCCAATTTCTTTTTCCTACCTATACATCCTTCCATGCTATTTAGAAACAAACAGACTTGAAGTTAGGACCTCATTTACACACTAAAAACTAATCCATCAGATTAATTGGAGCAGTAGCAGATTAAAGTTGTAGCAGACAGCTCCACAGCGTGAACCCACCTTGATTTATTGAGGTGAGCCATGATGAGGCTTCGTAACAGTGGAAAAAAAAAACTATTTGTCAGCACGCTGTGAGGTAAAACAACACCTGAAAGAATGATGTATAATGGCTTTAAGTTTTGCTGCTCAACAGAAAGTGAAGATGGCTTTATTTGAGGAGGACAAACTGCTTAGTGAGGAAGTTTGTTTGCTGAGACTTTTTTATTTTTCCTCTCTAATGAAGTTTACATGTGTAGTTTACTTGTTTATCCCACATGAGTCATAAGACATTCTTACTACTGCACCAAAGATGAATGGAAACAGCCAAAGGTAGGCAGTAAAATCTATAGTATCACAAAATGCGTTAGCACCAATTCATTTTCTGAAATCCTGCACATCCATCTCTCCAAGATCCAGTGTCCAATGATTTCACTCGGCTAAATTTAGACCGGTCCAATCAGGGGAGAGAGGCGGGAGCTGCAGATATGACGACAGCAGGAAGCACCTGAATGTTTAAAAACAATGACAGCATATGAAGCGGTCTCTGTGAATGCAGCAACATCTGCAGTTTTATCAGAAATTAACTTTTTGGACAGTTTTTCTTTAAAGCAGGGATGTCCAAACTAAGGCCCGAGGGCCAATTGTGGCCCGCCGTCTATTTTCAAGCGGCCCCCAGCTTTCATTTTAACATGTATTAGTTTTGTAACTTACATTAATCATGTTCTAATTGTGTACATTTACAGTTTCTGTCAAAAGCTAGAAAAAAAAACGTAATATATCTGGAAACATCTCACAAAAATTTGGACTGTACATAGGCCACTTCAAAAAAAAGTAAAAGAAAAACACGAGAGGACAAAAGACTGAGTAGAAGAAATAGAATGAAATGGTGAAGAAAAGACAAAAGTTGATGCATAATATGGTTCAGAATGTAGAATCAGAAATATTTGGGCTTGAAAATGTTCTTACAACTGTCTTACAAACAAATGTGAGACAGTTTTTTGTTTTTTGTCAGTTTTTCTGCAGAAACTACCAAAACAAAATAGTTTTGTTCAAATTGAGCGCACATTTGTTACTTTCACTGTAAATAAACATGTTCGTACGAACCAACCGCCCTTGGTAATTTTCACAGTATGCAACACAGCCCTTTTGGATAAAAGTTTGGACACCCCTGCTTTAAAGGGAGATCAGAGAACGTCACTTCCTTCCTGGTTCCCGACAGGAAACAAAGTTTTTGCTCTTCTCCCTACTCATCTATTGCTTCTCAGCTGTGGCACACATCTGCTACGTCATACCATGGCTTGATGTGGATTGGTCTGTCATAATTATGTTGAGCAGAACAGTTGTCCAATCACCAGCTGTTTTTGTTTTTTTGAAGGTCCTGCCTCTTAAAACATTTTCGAACGGCTCCTTCCCGTATGGGCTTGTGAACTATCTCTGTATTGGATAATTACTGCATTGGTGATTATCTTTCAGCTGGAAACAAGTTATTTAACCCCAACTGGTGCAATGAGTAACCTCTCATTTCAGGAAAACAACCATGGAGAGAGACCAACATGTGGTCGTGGAAAAGGGTCAAACCATTGAACATGCATCAAGCAGAAGAAACATCCAAGGAGATTGATGCAGAAACTTCTAAAACTGGGTTGAGAACTGTCCAACACATTAAAAAGTGGAAGGATGGATGGGAACTGTCGTTTTGGGCACATCAGGGTAAGAAGAGAGGCAGGTGAAGTGATGCACCCATCATGCCTAGTGCCTACTGTACAAGCCTGGTCTAGGTTCAGCAACATTATGAATGAGGTCAGCTGATTACCTGAATTTACTGAAAGACCAGGTTATTCCATCAATGGATTTTTTCTTCCCTGATGGCACGGGCATATTCCAAGATGACAATGCCAGGATTCACGGGGCTCAAAGTGTTCACGAGTGGTACAGGGAGCATGAGACATCTTTTTCACACATGGATTGGCCTCCACAGAGTCCAGACCTTAACCCCATTGAGAATCTTTGGGATGTTCTGGTGAAGATTTGTGCAGTGGTCAGACTCTACCATCATCAATGCAAGATCTTGGTGAAAAATTAATGTAACACTAGATGGAAACCTATGGACACAATGCCACAGCTAATACATGCTATCGTCAAAGCTAAAGGCGGTTCAACCAAATATAAGAATGTATGACCTTATTTAAAGGCAACTTTTTTCGCTGGGCAGTGTATAAGGATTCAAGTAAGTTCCAAACTTCTTCAAACAGAACTACTCATCGGCTCAGACCTCGGCTGCTAACAACTAAAAGTCGGTCATATTCATCCTTGTTACGTGGCGTATCATGCACACCCTGCGCTAATATGTGTTTGTGTGTGCTTTGCTCAGTAAAGGTCAGGAGGCACTTTGACAGGTAGAGGGATAAATGAAAAGTCAACAAAGCAGAAAGCGCTGAGAGACTCAGCGAGACGAGAGGGAACGCGGCGAAAGACATGTTTCATTTAAAATCACAAAGGGTTTGATTGTGCGTATGTGTGTGTTTGTGTGTGTGTGTGCTTTTGTAAAGGGTATAATGATAGGTGATCTGGGAAGTGAACCCTTTTTGGTAGTCTTGTGTGAGTGTCAGCTATTTACTCTGAGTACAAAAATACAAACAGGAGTGTGAAAGAAAACACCAAGTGGGAGGCTGATTGTTGGACTAACAACATCCTATCACAGAACACACAAACAGGACAGAAAATGGTGCAAAACTCAAGTAGGAGACGACTAAATGTTGGCAATAAAGCCATTAATCACACTTAATTGAAAGCTGGGCTTTAGGTATTAAAGTATTTATTGGCTAAAAGAGAAGCTGGAAGCAGCACATAAATGATTTACTAACTATCTGAGCACATTTGAGGAGGGATTTATCCTCAACAGCAGAGGGACTATGAGTAAGTTTACCGAACCTTTCACTTAAACAAATATGGAAGTCGAGTTAAGTGATTCAAGTGATGCTTCAAAATCTCTTTATACACTCTCTATTTATGCTTTCAGTGTTTTCACTCTCCATGGAGAGTTCAGTTTAATTACCCAAGAGTCAATGGCAGTCATTAAAAAACCTGTTTCCTTTTTTTTCCCAGAACACGTCAATCAGTAAAATGAGGTGACTTCTCATTTGCTTTGTTTGTGTTTTGCCTTTCTGAGAAATTATATTCATCTGGAAGCAATGAGCCGTAAAACGATGAAAGAGCACACACAGTGACGTGGGTTTGGACACAAAGGGATTGCTGCCTCCATTTAAAGACTGTCCAAATACAAAGAAAGGAAAGATGCTTAACTCAAACGCCCAATAACATTTCTTAGTGGCGTACGTCTCGGGGGCTAATGTAACACGTACAGACTGTGATTTACAGCCTTTTAAGGTCATGTAAGGATTCGTTAAAGAGTCTTACTTCTATTTGTTGTCCTGATAATAATACACAAATTAAAATAAAACTATCAATTCCTTTTCCATTCTGAAAAGGGTTTCTTAGATTTATGTTGTAGTAGGTATGGTGCGTGTGGAAATGCTCACACTTTCACTATTAAACATAGCCCTGAGTTCTACTGTTGTTTTTCTTCCATTTGATCTCACCACATGTTTGATATGCCCTGATGCGTCCATCACTCTGGAACAGGGTAAATCTGGACTCATCAGACCACATGAACTTCTTCCATTGCTCCAGAGTCCAATCTTTATGCTCCCTAGCAAATTGAAGCCTTTTTTCCGGTTAGCCTCACTGATTAGTGGTTTTCTTAAGGCTACACAGCTGTTCAGTCCCAATCCATTGAGTTCCCTTCTCATTGTGCGTGAGGAAATGCTCTTACTTTCACTATTAAACATAGCCCTGAGTTCTACTGTTGTTTTTCTTCCATTTGATCTCACCACACGTTTAAGTGATCGCCGATCACCATCATTCAGGATTTTTTTCTGGCCAGATTTCTTCCTGGAAGACGATGGGTCCCCACTATCCTTCCAGTTTTTAATAATGCGTTGCACAGTTCTTAACCCAATTTGAGTCGTTTCTGCATCAATCTCCTTAGATGTTTTCTCTGCTTGATGCCTATGATTTGACCCTTCTCTTTCCACAAGGTTGTTTAGGAAATGAGAAGCAACTCATTGAACCAGTTGGGGTTAAATAACTTGTTTCCAGCTGAAAGATAATCGCCCATGCAGTAATTATCCAATAGGAGGCTCGTACCTATTTGCTTAGTTAAATCCAGGTGGCGACTTTTTTTTTGGCCAGGCAGTGTATTTAAAAAGTCACATGGACAACAGTATCTCTACAAATGTGTTATATTAGTTTTTAATAAAGGGGAGCTGAGGTAGCTCCATGGTTTAAACTATCACGATAATATGTCTTAATAAATTGAGATGTATTACTTCACCCATCGGCCCCATAAAGTTTCATAAAAAAGGGTTTTATCGTCGGGCTGTGATTTGATTACGGGGTTCTTAAAGTGGTTACTCAGGAAATATTAAGGCCTGGATACGATCATGAGATGCTCTAATTCAGATTAATTAATGAGGGGAAAATGAGGACCTGAAAAACACTAACATTCAGAGCAGAGATGACAATCTAAGAGCCTGATTGGATTATACTGATGGTCTGAAACACAGAATCAAGAATATTTCAGACATACCGTCCTTTTAAAACAACGCAAAGCATCCTATTAATTATAGAAGAGTTGGATCTAACGCAGACCAACGTGTTTGTGCAGGAGACAAAAGGATCTGTTTCAGCGTCGTGCCTTTGTCGTCTTTACGTCGGCATTCAAGTGCAAAAAATCTTCATTTCTCTCCAGTCAAGCAAGAAAAAGCTGTCCACCCTTCACTCCTCCTCCTTTGTCATATTCTATTCATCCCCTCATCCTTATTCCTGTCTGATAGGGAAATAAATGAACACTGGGGCAGTCAAGTGAAAAAACAGACCCTGGATGTGTTGTAAACCTCCACACTATAATAATCCACGGGGATTCAAGAGTGTGACACCCACTGACAGACTTCCTTCCTCTCGCTGTCCCTCTCTTTGCCTCGTCTCCGCGGGACTTTCACTTTGTCTTTCCTTTGTTTGCCCGTCTGAATCTCTCCCAGACAAACGCCATTCAAATCAGGCCTCTGACAGCTCATTGTACTACGAGCTGCGGCAAAGTTTCAGTGAGGAGGAGGCGTTTAACTCTGTGGGGGGATTTTGCAAAGCGGTCGCTTCGAGGGGTTTCGACTGTGAGCGCAACAACGTATACGGAGGAAAGTGACTCCAGTTTTTCAAGGTTAGGAGCTGAACTTTCAAGGAACAGGTGTAGAAGCCTGTGAAAGGCTATGGAAACATTATTCTGATTTTAACTCTTAAAAAAGCAGCTGAAAAGAAGTAAAAATCAACTAAAAGTTTCAGCCTTGGGTGGGCAGTCAAACTTTTTTAGCCAAATGTCTGCATTAGATTCTTCCACTGCAAATATGTATATATATATATAGAGAGAGAGATACTTATCTATGCACATACACCCTCTGTATATAAAGACTTATGTATATGTGTACAAGTATATACAGTGTATCACAAAAGTGAGTACACCCCTCACATTTCTGCAGATATTTAAGGATATCTTTTCATGGGACAACACTGACAAAATGACACTTTGACACAATGAAAAGTCGTCTGTGTGCAGCTTATATAACAGTGTACATTTATTTTTCCCTCAAAATAACTCAAAATATAGCCATTTATAGCTAAACCCCTGGCAACAAAAGTGAGTACACCCCTTCGTGAAAGTTTCTGAAGTGTCAATATTTTGTGTGGCCACCATTATTTTCCAAAACTGTCTTTATTCTCCTGGACATGGAGTTTACCAGAGCTTCACAGGTTGCCACTGGAATGCTCTTCCACACACCTCTACCTTCCGCTTTGAGGATGCCTCAAAGATGTTCTATTGGGTTTAGGTCTGGAGACATGCTTGGCCAGTTCATCACCTTTACCCTCAGCCTCTTTAGTAAAGCAGTGGTCGTCTTAGAAGTGTGTTTGGGGTCATTGTCATGCTGGAACACTGCACTGACACCCAGTTTCTGGAGGGAGGGGATCATGCTCTGCTGCAGTATTTCACAGTACATGTTGGAGTTCATGTTTCCCTCAATGAAATGTAGCTCCCGACACTTGCTGCACTCATGCAGCCCCAGAACATGACATTACCACCACCATGCTTGACTGTACAACATGACACACTTATCTTTGTACTCCTCACCTAGACGCCACCACACATGCTTGAAACCATCTGAACCAAACAAATGAATCTTGGTCTCATCAGACCATAGGACATGGTTCAAGTAATCCACGTTCTTTGTTGACATGTCTTCAGCAAACTGTTTGCGGGCTTTCTTGTGTACTGACTTCAGAAGAGGCTTCCTTCTGGGGTGACAGCCGTGCAGACCAATTTGATGTAGAGTGCGGCGTATGGTCTGAGCACTAACAGGCTGACCCACCACCTCTTCAATCTCTGCAGCAATGCTGACAGCACCCCTGCGCACTTATACACACACACACACATATTTATGCATATATAAGTCTGAAATAATTAATATAAAAAGATACAAGTCTGGATATATAAAAATATATATTTTATTTCCCTAATGATTCTTGTCCACCTTTTACTTGTATTACACCTCTTAACAATGCATTATATTATATATTTATGAGGGTTTCAAAATCCAAAATTAAGAATAGGAAGCGTGACAAAAATTGAGGAATTGATCAGCTGATGAACAGAACATTAAACGATTTATTGAGTTGAGTCATTTAAGTAGTTCAATAAACCCTGTTTCAACCCAGAATTTGGTCCTGCATAAATAAGGATTGATTTATCAATTGATTTTGAATTTGAGCCTGTATCAGGATATTTGGTTATACTCTGGGTACAACAGCTCACCCTTGAGATATGGCAGCCAATCAGTAATCACGAACACAATCATGTGACTGCACCTTTATGAATTCAAAGTATACAAAGTATTTGATGAAGAAAAGTCGTCTTCTTTCCGTCTATTTGTCTTTATCCAATAGTTATTTCTTAACCCAGTTTTACTGCTGAGAGTGACTGATTCAGAAGTGTTAGGGTTTTACCGTCCTCACAGGTTTGGTCTGTGAGTGTGAGTAATACATATGTGTGTGTGTGTGTGTGCGCGCCTGAAAAGCTAAATTGACCTCCCTCCCCACTCAGTGAAAAGGTAGCACCTCTCTCCACCAACGCACTCCATGATAGAAATCTTTATGACTCACTGCTACACTTACACTTCAGTGTGATTATATCTTCACACACACAGACGGCATGTCCCTGCTCATTCATTCGACAGAGCCTTGTGTGCTTGCACCAATCACACACAGAGAGTTACGCTGTCGCCAAGATGTTGTAGGAATGTGTGTCCTGGTGCTGCTATTTCAGTTCCTCTGTCTCCAACATTAAAGAGAAAAAACACCTAATGAAGTAGGAGCAGGACGGCGTTTTTACGTCTCCTTTCTGAACAACCTGGCCCTTCATTGCTTTACTTTGTTTACATTTTTGGATTCAATGTGAAAAATCTACCAGGATGTTCACTGCTTTCATGACTGATGTTTCCTTCTTCTTTGTCTTTCACAGAGCTACATCCACGGCAGCAGTCAGGCTCAGTTTGTGGCCGAGTCGCACATCATCCTTCTCCTGAGTATCCTTTCAACAAGTTTGTGATTGAGTGAGTGATAAATCACTCAAATAATTGACAATGAAACAGAACGTGTAGAAAAAAAAAGAAGAGGTAGCTACCGTTGTTTAGTGCTGTTAAGATGGTTTATGACCTATAAAATCTCAATAAAAACAGGATTCTATATTCAATTGAATACACTACAAAGACAAGATATTTCATGATAAACTTTATTGTTTTTGTGCTAATATTTGCTCATTTTGCAATGAATGCCTGTAACACGTTTCAAAAAAGCTGGGACAAGTCCAACACAAGACTGGTAAAGTTGATGAATGCTGAAAAAAACAGCTGTTTGGATCATTCCACAAGTGAACAGGTTAATTGGAAACAGGTGAGTGTCATGATTGGATATAAAAGGAGCATCCCCAAAAGTGTAGGGCCAGGTTCACCACTTTGTCAACAACTGCGTGAAAAAATAGTGGAACAGTTTAAGAACAATGTTTCTCAATGTACAACTGCAGGAATTGATGGATTTCATCATCTACAGTCCATAATATCATCAAAAGATTCAGAGAATCTGGAGAAATCTCTGCACGTAAGCAGCAAAGGCCCAAAACCAACATTAAAAACCCACATCATTGTGTAAAGGATATTAGCACGTGGGCTCAGGAACACTTCAGAAAACCGTTGTCAGTTAACACAGTTCATCACTACATCTACAAGTGACAGTTCAAACTCTACCATGCAAAGACAAAGTCAGACATCAACAACACACACAAACGCCGCCGCCTGACAAGTCCACATTTAAAACTCTTTTTATAAATCATGGTTCAATAGTTCAAAAGCAGCATCTGTGATGGTATGGGGATGTGTTAGTGCCCATGGCATCATGGGTAACTGTCCCAGTATCTGTGAGGGCAGCTTTAATGCTGAAAGGTACAAACAGGTTTTGGAGCAACATCTGCTGCCATCCAAGACACTTTGTCTTTTTCAGGGACGTCCCTGATTATTTCAGCAAGACGATGAAACCAAGACACATTCTGCACCTGTTACAACAGCGTGGCTCCGTAGTAGAAGAGTGCAGCTACTAGACTGACCTGCCTGCAGTCCAGACCTGTCTCCCTTTGAAAATGTGTGGAACATTATGAAGTGCAAATTACAACAACGGAGACCCAGATTCCCCAAAATAGTAAATAATTCCAGCTCCAAAGCTTCAAAAATTTGTGTCCTCAGTTCACAAACACTTATTGAGTGTTGTTTGAAGGAAAGGTGATCCTCTGCTCCCAACGCTGTTCAAAAAGAAGCTTGAAGAACAGACAGATGATGTAGCAGCAATGATGTCCATATTTTATAGTCTATGCCCTAAAAGCAAATAATTTATACTATATCAGAATATTAAAACTTTGCTGTCTGTCTGATAAGTCCTTTATAAATAGCAGTAACCTTTTGTGCATTTCTCACAAATTCCTTTAACTCTACATGTTTTCTGCCAAAAAAAAAAAAAAAAAAAGATTAGCAGTTGTGTTTTGTTTATTTTTAACATTTTGTTTAAGGTAAGCTTATTGTGCTCGACACTGACAATGAAACAGGAGGGAAAAAAAGAATGAATAACAGCTTCAGAGTCAAAATCAAACATTCAGCAGACACCACTTACAATAAACAAACAAACAAAAAATCATAAACGTTTCTGCACAAGCAGCCAAGCTCATGAGTCATTGTTTTACATTTTAACAGTGTCACTATTCATGCACTCTGGAAAATAAATAGGTTTTCAGTTTGGTTTTAAAAGCGGGAGCAGTCGTGATGGATCTAATGTCAGCAGGCAGAAAAACGGGAAGACCTCTTTGTATGTCCAAAACAGCATCCAATTTTCTTTTCTGCAACATTTATTTTCCCAGCACAGGAACTTTGTCACCTGTGTGTGTGTGTGTGTGTGTGTTTGTGTGTGTGCGTGTTCTCCATAGGGAGGCCGCATGCTGGACTGAACAAACACACAATCCAAGACAAGAGATTGTCCTCTTTTAACTTCACCTTCCTGCCTAATTTGTTCCAAATTCAACCCCTGGTGTTGGGCTGTGTCTCGCCCTGAGCGTGTTTGTGCACTTGTTTAGCAGAATAGATGTTTGTGTTTGTCTTCTCCCCTTGTCTGATTGTGTTCCTCTGATGTTTTTTATACATGTGTGTGTGTCGTGATACGTTTATTCCTCGCCGCGGTGTTTCGAGCTCATGGGAAATAGCAGGTCCAAGGTCGCACCTGCTGCAGAGCGATGTTTGTTTGTCCGTGCTCTCGCGGTTTAGTTATTTATTTATTTTCCGCCGAGCTGATGCATCTAAATGAAACACACATTCACACCTACAAGAGAGGCAAACACACCCAACTCCTGTTGTGGGTGGTGTACACACCCTTTATGACTCTTTTCAATGCAATTTTCCATAGATTTAACCATATTTGATAAATGAACATATCTATACCACCACTTTAATTCACTTCTGCCACTTTAACCCTAAAAGAAAAGCCCTCAGTTTGAAATAAACGCAAACATACTTTGCCACAAAATTCAGTTACAGCAAAAAATTGATGAATCAAGTCGTCCCACAAAAATATGTGCTCAACAGCGCCCCCTATTGACCGATCTGCTTGTTATCACAATAATATAAACATGGACATTTTATCTAACAATATAAACATCCTGAAATCTGGCAGATATAAGAAAAAAATGAATGAATAAATCCTAAAAATTATGAACACATTTATACATCCATACACTTATATACCTATACACATATACAAATATGTACACATGCACAAACACAAACTAAATGAAATAAATAAACAAAAAGGTACAAAAAGATGAGTTAAATAAGATCACAGCAGTGCAGAAATTACAAAAATTAATCATAATCCAAGGTTGTGAGCTTCCAGAAAGTTCATGTAGAGTCTCCAAAGTTGAGCAAAGTCCTTGTCCTTCCTTATTATAATATTATAAGTCTCTCAAGAGCCAATTTTATCAGATTTTTTTCAAATTGCATACGTATATACTCGACTGATTGGCTATGAAAATGTATTGAAGGTTTTTGTGTATCTTAGTGGGCGTGGTCAGGGGAAGCCACCAAAGTTCACAATTTTTTTTTTGGCAAAACAAAACACGAATTAAATCCTATGAACAATGTTGTATCTTGACCAAAATGCACACACATGCTCAATGTCACAGCAGGAGTTCATGTATATATCAATATATATGTGACATACTTTACCCACTTATCGCTGCATGTGGCTTTAATTTACTTTTCAATTTTCCTTCTGCTCCAAAGTAGCTGCCAAAAAAACGCCTCTGAAGATTAATCTTGGTTTGTGCTCAGTGAAAATGATGACATACCAGGTAACATCCAAGCACTTTGAGGATTTATACATTTATACATTTCAGTGTTTTTACTACTTTCTGCGCTCATTTTACCTCCAGTTCTCCAGTGTTCTCTGCTTGTTTGTGCACAGGAAACCATGGTGATTGAACCTGATGCTATCACGCTTAAGATGGAGCTGATGAATTTTAAGCAGTGGTTGATTATAACGTAATTATTGCAAAGAAGGGAAAAAAAGGGAAACATCAGTGGAGTTGAAATGTATGGCTGCTCGGCGTAGAAAACCCCAGGCGTGGATTCAGTGCAGAAAAATGATCAGGGCTTTACACTGAGCAGCTTAAATGTTAGTGTCTTATGTAAATGAGAGAAAGCCTTTTGTGTCTACTACTGTCATAGCTTTGATTTTCTGTGAACATTTTACTTCATAAAGTGCTCTGAAGTTGGTTTCAACTACTTTGTGTTTCACTAGAAATGAGTCATGTAGCATAAACATCAGCAAAACACAACAAGAGCAAAGTACTGATGTAGAAAGGCAGTTTGGAAATCCAATATTATTACTTAAGTCAGGTCAAAATCTTGACTTTTTGGCCCAAGACCGAGGAATGAGGGTTATCTTTAAAGAGGGGTATCTTTATCTTTAAAGAGGGGTATTCTGCTATCACATTATCTCAACACATGTATAAGTTAACAATGCTGGAGTTTCATACAGAGCATTTGCAAGTTTTCAAATCTGTTCGTACTCATATGTTGTAAAAATCCCTGAATCTGACTGTAAACTGATAAAAATGGACCACTTATAAAATGGTGTTAGCTCTACATGAGATGTTCATGAGATTTTCATTACTTTGAAATGATGAAGTCATTGCACAAAGATATGGTAACTGGTTCCTGACACTAGGGCTGAAAGATTTACAGTTTCTGATCGAAATCGCAAATTCAGGCATTACATCTACACACTTCATACACGACTGCTGTTCTCCTTTAACCCGTACATTGAGAGCGTATTTTGAAGTGCATATACACTGCCTGTCCAAAAAAAAAGTCGCCAACTGGATTTAACTAAGCAAATAGGTATGAGCCTCCTATTGGATAATTACTGCATGGGCGATTATCTTTCAGCTGGCAACAAGTTATTTAACCCCAACTGGTGCAATGAGTTGCTTCTCATTTCCTAAACAACCATGTGGAAAGACACATCCCGTGGTCGTGGAAAAGATGTTAGTCTGTTTGAGAAGGGTCAAATCATTGGCATCAAGCAGAGAAAACATCTAAGGAGATTGATGCAGAAACCACTAAAATTGGGTTAAGAACTGTCCAACGCATTATTAAAAACTGGAAGGATAGTGGGGACCCATCGTCTTCCAGGAAGAAATGTGGCCGGGAAAAAATCCTGAATGATGGTGATCGGCGATCACTTAAACGTGTGGTGAGATCAAATGGAAGAAAAACAACAGTAGAACTCAGGGCTATGTTTAATAGTGAAAGTAAGAGCATTTCCACACGCACAATGTGAAGGGAACTCAAGGGATTGGGACTGAACAGCTGTGTAGCTTTAAGAAAACCACAAATCAGTGAGGATAACCAGAAAAAAGGCTTCAATTTGCTAGGGAGCATAATGATTGGACTTTGGAGCATTGGAAGAAGGTCATGTGGTCTGATGAGTCCAGATTTACCCTGTTCCAGAGTGATGGACGCATCAGGGTAAGAAGAGAGGCAGGTGAAGTGATGCACCCATCATGCCTAGTGCCTACTGTACAAGCCTGTGGGGGCAGTGTTATGATCTGGGGTTGCTGCAGTTGCTCAGGTTCATCAACATTTTGTTCCCAAAGAATGAGGTCAGCTGACTACCTGAATACACTGAATGACCAGGTTATTCCATCAATGGATTTTTTCTTCCCTGATGGCACGGGCATATTCCAAGATGACGATGCCAGGATTCATCGGGCTCAAATTGTGAACGAGTGGTTCAGGGAGCATGAGACATCATTTTCACACATGGATTGGCCTCCACAGAGTCCAGACCTTAACCCCATTGAGAATCTTTGGGATGTTCTGGAGAAGACTTTGTGCTGTGGTCAGACTCTACCATCATCAATGCAAGATCTTGGTGAAAAATTAATGACACACTGGATGGAAATAAATCTTGTGACATCGCAGAAGCTTATCGAAATAATGCCACAGCGAATGCTTGCCGTAATCAAAGCTGAAGGCGGTCCAATGAAATAATAGAGTGTATGACCTTTTTTTTGGCCAGGCAGTATATTAAAGCGTATTTGAGTCCCAGAGATTTTCCTGGGGCAGTTTTCCATTTTCCCTCTCCTGTACATAAGTGTGTTGTTTCCTTGACAACCTTGTCCCAGATGCTGCAATCACCATGGGGATGGTGCTGCTAAATGAGGCTGCCACCTCCAAGGGAGACGTTGGCAAGAGGAGAAGTAAGTCGTGAGCTTTGTTTTTTCTAATTGTCTTCTTGTTTCATATCTTTCTTGGGTTTGTCTTTCTCAGGTCTCGGAGATCTGTGAGTAAAATGGTTGGAGGGTGTGTGTGAACGAATATTTGTTCAGTGTATCATGGAAACATTAGATCCTGAGCTTTGCTTTAACACTCAGGGGAAGAAAGTTGCTTCTTGAAGCTCAAATTAAAACTAAATGATCTACAACTCTAATTCCAATGAAGTTGAGACCTTGTGTAAAACATAAATTTAAAAAAAAAAATGCAATGATTTGCAAAGCCTGTCGAACCTACACTGCAGAAACTGAAATCCAAGCAAGTCATTATGTATTATGTGTAGTAAAAATTGTCTTGTTTTTCTCGATTTCAGTCACATTCACAAGTCCAGGTCCTAAAAATCTCTTATCTCAAGTTATTTGAAGACAAAAATGAGGTTTGAATTGCTTGTAACAAGTCAAAAAAAAAAATCTGCCAATTAGAAAATTTCACTCATGAAGTTTCTTGAAATTAGTAAGATGTCTTAAAGGGAACCCCGACTGTAAGGACTAATAGACATGAATATGCTTAAATGTTTGTCTCAAACTAGAATTTGTTGTTAAAAGACATAACAAATTGGTTTTTCTTTAAAAAAAAATACAGTTTAAAACACAGTTTCTATCCTTTGGGCGCAGCCATTGTTTTACTGCCACAATGCATTCTGGGTTGATGACGTAGATTGGTTGCTTGGTGCCGAGCATCTGGATTTGGCCGTTTACTCACTACTAGTTGCTGTAAGTCACTAGGTTTGAGGAGGGAAAAAAACATAATAATGCCACATGTGGCTGCTTTTGGGTGCACTTTTCAGTCCAAAGGAACAAGGAGACTGATGTTAGTCTGCACAGCTTCCCAAAAGACAAGAAAAGAAGGAAGTTGTGGGAAATCGCTTGTGGGCGTAAACAACTTCCCATGGACCCGCGGCTTTGTTCTGGTCACTTCTCCCCAGAAGCATTTGCTGCATTTAGCCGGCCCATGCTGATGAAAGAGCTGACAGGTGTGGGTCATTATAAACGGAGACTAAAGCCAAATGCTGTGCCGACTATTTTCCAACACAAACCCACAAAACTTCCTCTGGAAACCACTGAAGTGCGCTGCAGGACTTATATGATCCTGTATGAGATCGAGCCCGGTGCAACCATATGACGTCACTACCCAGACGTTATTGCGGTGTAAACAACAATGGCGGCCTACAGGTGAAAATATTTTTTCAAATTTCATACAACTAAGATATTTTGAGAGATTTTATTATCGTTCTTATGTAGCTGGTAAAAACACCGATCATTTAGGAAAATGACGTTCTGGTAGCCAGGGTTCCTTTTAAGTGCCTTCTGGGACAACTCCCTGATTTTTACTTTCAGATCTGCTAATGGCACTTTTTTTTTATTTTTGAGACTTTGTAGATGGAAAAGTAAAAAACAGGGAACTTCACTTTGCCTTTGTGTTGTTCCACTTCAATATATTCTGTTACGAAGTCATTTGGATTTGGTGTTTTATATTGAGTATAGTGACAGTGCGACTGTTTTAAGCGATAGTGTTCTAGGGTTGAAAAATTGCAGGCTGTCCTGGACCAGAATTACTTAAAAACAGCCAAAAAAAGTAACGAAAGTTGTAGCCATGTTGTCTGAGTTTCTCTATTGCGTTAAATCTGATGACGTTGGCGAGCCGCAGTGTGTGTCGGTAATCATGCTTAAGTCTGCCCAGTGTGACTGCACCTTGAGGCTCTTCTAAAAAACCCACTTTTGCTTCTTGACAGTTCCAAGCTTGATGATGTTCAACAAGCATTTTATACTCTGGATTTTCTCCCACCTTACCTCTTTTCGGCACATATTCTTAGGTTTCTATGGTAACACTGCAAGTTCTTGGCCAGATAAGTTTTGGATTCCCCCTGACTTCCTCTTTGCTCAGCTCAGTTTTCTTGATGAACACAATAATGTGGGACACTTATGAACATTTGGTTTGTGATTCAGGATACTATAAAGCTTTTTAGATTCAAACTAAAGGGGTTTTGTTAAAGCACAAGGCCTTGAAGACATCATACTAAAATATCAGCTTTACAGATTTTCAAGAAAAGATCATTATAGTGTGCAAGACAAATAAAAAGTACAGACGGCAGAAAAACATCAAAGAGAGGAAATGGGTCAAAGTGGCAGATGTTTGGAGGCGGTGCTCGGTCTTGATGGGGGTCAGGAGGTCAACATCTGATGATCTGAGGCAGCAAGACGATGAGTGTTGCTTGGTTTGAGGGGGCGAGGTTACCGGGAGCAGAAGCAGCAGGTGATGAGCAGAAGTGGATTCAGCCAGGTGTGATCAGAGTTTCATACAAATATATTTACACACTCTGAGAAACGTCACACTATGAATAAATGAAGCGTTCTAGCTGTTCTGCCATTAGCGTGACATATATTTGCATAACTGTCAATTAGCCGGAGCAGCTTTGAAAACGAAAAGCTCTTGTTTTCTCTTTCCAGTCAATCACCGTGATGACCCCTCACCTGCTGTAACTGCTTCCAAATGCACAATAACAATATTTCAATCTGTCAGGGGAAAGCTTGATTCACTTTGGCATTTTAATGCTGCTCGTCTTTATTTACTTTGTGATAATCCCTTGATGTAAATTTACCAAAGCTGTGGTTGAAAAACTTTTACTGGCTTGTCGATTTCTGTAGTTCTATGAAAATCAATCAAATTGTGATTAAGATGCGAGTTAACTTAAAGTGAATAACAATTAATATTTGGTGGCATAACCTTTACTTGCAATAGTGGCTATGCCCAATGTTTGTGCAATAGCTCTGATCGATTTTCCCTCTTCTCCCAGCTTCAAAATGGTTTGCTTTTCTCCCGTAGACAGCTCTCTGGTCTTCATGTTTGCAGAAAACAGAACATGCAGTTTTCACAGGTGAAACCCAAATCCGAAAAACAAGAACTATTTAATGTCTCTGCAACCGAAAAGGCAACACCTGAGCAACTAGAAACACCCCTCAGTGACATGTCCCAATACTTTTGCTCACTTGAAAAGAGTGGGAATTGAACTTGCTGTTCCAATACTTTTGGAGGGGACTGTGTATGGGTCAATGACAAAAAGAGGATCTAAAAACGTATTTTTAAAAAGTTAACAGATTTCAGTAGTTGACTAACATTTCAAAGTTTTTAGGTTCATTATTTTTTAGTATTTTTAATTTGAGCACCCAAAAATGTCAGGTGGCGCAACCAAATATATGAAAATATATTTATATGTTCCTGTTATTTTTTCTGTGTGAAATTATTGGCAAGTATCTCTCAAGTGTCTGTAGTGACTCATACATTTTCATTTTGTGTGTTTTATTTCTTTTATTTGTGAATAAGATAAATAATTTGATGTTAAAATAACATTTCACATTATTACATTGGTTGTTCCACCTGACANTCAAGCATAAAATAATGCCACTGTATTTTTAATTTCCATTTACAATAACTGACATTCAATTTTTAGAGTTTAATTACTGTGGATACTTGTCAGGACGGTTGCACCACCTGACATTTTGGGGGTTTGAGGAACCAAAACACAAAAAAACATGTTATATTTTAATAGTTTAAAGATGTGTTCAAATAAGACAGGTTTCATAGAATAAAGAAATACATGTGATGAAATACTCAATTCATGATGGAAGGAAATATTGCACTCGGACACAAAAAAAGGGACGTCACGTCATTGACCCAATTATAAAAAAAGAAAAAATGTAAGTTTTTCATTGGAAAACAGGTCTTGCATCTTTAATGGAAACAGCATGTCTGATGCTGATTAAAGCAGGAAACAATGAATTAGATTCTATTCAACATGTAACTACAGGTCCTTGTTCTCTTACAAAGGCAAATGTTAATGATAAAAAAGAGGGTTTAATGTGAAAACTGTGGTAGATTTCATACCCACAGGTTGAGTCAGTCATCGCCTGCGGCAGCCAGTTAACAGATAAAGAAGAACCATTAAGCATCACAATATCCATTCATGTTTAGGCTAATGAGGAAGGCTTAACGTAATATGTTTATTGGCTTCCTCTCGCTGAGGGGAATGTAAATGTGTTTCTCCCGTAGCCATATATCATGATTTGAATTGAGCCAAGTCTCCCAGTCAAAAGAGGGATTACCACCTTTGTCATTGAGGGAAATCATTCAGCTTAAACAACTTGTCATTTCGCCAAGGTCATAAATCACTTTGCATATTAGCGTGATCTCTGCGTGTGTGTGTGTGTGTGTGTGTGGAAATGTCAGTAACCACGCAGAGCATACTAAAACAGCGCTCAGTCATAATTGATGAGCGATGGAAAAAAGATCCTCCTGATACTTAATGAAGATACACAGACGTTCTGTTGCTCACGCACATAAGGGGATGTGGAAACACAGGGGCATGAGAGCGCTCCCCTGAGACGCACTTTCAAATCCACAGTGCACTCAATCAACTCACTCACTCACTCAGTGTGTGTTAGTGCATTACTGTGTGTGTGTGTGTAAGTGCATGTGTGTGTGGCTGCGGATGATGCATAAGGACTTGAATGTCATATAAATTGCTCTCTCTCTCTCCCACATGGCGCTGAAGACAGCCCTTGAGGCTTGCGAGTATGCATGTTTTATAGTGTGTGTGAGTGTGTGTGTTCTCACAAACTCTTATGTTGAATCATAACTGTGTGACATGAATGTCAAGTGAAGAAACAGAGCTGGTAGTGAGGAGTGGAAACAGGACCAGTGAGATGTCCACATGCATTACCGTTCCAAATAAAGCGAGCGGGTGAACGGCAGAACATACGCTCAGACTGACGCTTTAAATTCACGTTACACGTTTCAGGCCCGGTTCTCCGTTCTGACATCGCTTCCTTCTTCCTTAATTTCCAGGAGGAGAATAAATGCATATCTTTTATTCCGTCTCCAGGAGAGCTCCTCATCCTAATCCCTGATTAACAATATCAGCCGATGGTGACAGTTTAATTTAACACAGTGCTTCTCAAGGATTAGAGAAGTGTGTGTGCATACACTCATATTCCAACACGCAATTTCCCTGCAGATTAAAAATCATGCTTATGTATATTTCTGCTCAAGAATAGCCACTAAGGAAATAAGATGAGGACATTTGCAAGCAAAAATTTTCTGCAGGACAGCAGGGTCTGTGATGAAAGTGAGGGATTGCTCAAATAAAGGTAAACATAGTTAATAAAAGTTTGCTGTGATGGAGTGGAGCAGGTAACGACCACCTCTTTATTAGTGTTTCAGCAAATTCTGCATATTTAGAGTTTTTAATTGTCTAATTCTGCCTGTGAAGGCCTGTATAGGTGCTGGCATGTGTGTTTTTGTGTGTTTATGAGGGTGTGTGTGTGTGTGAGTGTGTGAAGAAAATGAGGATGCTCTCAGCCTGTACCATGTCTAAACCCTGCGAGCACATTCAATTTGCACAGAGATCAAACAGAGAGTTGCATCAGCACTAATAATGTGCGTGAAATGATTTAAGCAGCTGCCTTTAGCCGGGAAGCAAACATGCTTAGAGGCCATTGTGTTATGATTATTATGCATACATCAGGGTGTCTGCAGGTCATTTTACAAAGTTTGGAAATATGGGAACTGTGTGAAAAAATGTTCAGATGCTACAGGAACAACTATGCAGGGTGTTATCTTCTCGTATTGGAAACATTTCTAACTCAACTTTATTGAAACCAGTGGTGTGCACAGAGGGGGGACAGTATCTACTTTGGAGGCATAATGTGCACTAAACACATACATAAGTGTCCTAAAGATTTTCTTGGGAGCCAAACATGTACAAAGTGCCCTCCGAGTTGGTGAACCACACTTACCTGCCTTTTTAGGTGGTTTAAAGTACAGTAAATCGTCCTCCTGGGAGCTAAACCACATGCTAAAGTACCTTGTTGGGAGCTGTAACATGTGCTTCAGTGTTCTCTCAGGGGCAAAAACCCTTGTCAAAGTGTCCAAGTGTTACTAGAGTTGAACAAAAGGTTCTTTTTGGGAGCCAAAACACATATTGAAATGCCCTCCTAGTATCTGGATCTGTTCCTTATCTGTCCCCTTGACTGGTTCAAATATGAAAAAACTATCCCTTGGAGGCCAAAACACATGCTGAAGTGTTCCCTTGGCAGCCAAAATATGTGCTAAGTGCCCTCTCAGGGGCTAAAACTCTTGCCAAAGTGCCCTCCTTGTCACTAAACTTAAACTAAAGGTATTTTTTGGGAGCCAAAACATGTATTTAAGTGCCCTCCACCCTGATCTGACCATTTGGCTGGTTTGAACTTTTAAAAACGATGTCCTCGGGAGCCAAAACACATGCTCAAGTGTCCTGTTGTGAGCCGTAACATGTTCTACTGTGTTCCCTTGGGAGCCAAAATATGCTGAAATGTACTTTCAGGAGCCAAAACACATGCTAAAGTGCCTCCTTGCAAGCAGAAACATGTGCTAAGTCCCCTCTCAGGGGCAAACCCTTGCCAAAGGGCCCTCCTTGTAACCAAACTTGAACTGAAGGTTCATTTTGGGAGCCAAAACACATATTAAAGCGCCCTCCTAGTCGGTGAACCACACTTATCTGTCCCTTTGGCTTATTTAAACATTAAAAAAACCTTGTCCATGGGAGCCAAGACACATGCCTAAGTGCCCTGTTGGGAGCCAAAACATGTGCTAAAGTCCCTGTCAGAGGCAAAAACCATTGCCAAAGTGCCCTACTTGTTACCAGACTTGAACAAAAGGTTCTCTTTGGGAGCCAAAACACATATTGAAGTGCCCTCCTGGTAGGTGAGCCACACTTATCTGTCCCTTCAGCTGGTTTAAATATAAAAAAATATTTCCATAGGAGCCAAAACATGGTGAAGTGTCATCTTAGAAGCTTAACAGCTTACCAAAGTGCCCTCCTTGGTACCAGACTTGCTCTAAAAGACCTTTTTGGGAGCCAAAACACACAATTTGGTGCCCCCTGGTAGAAAACACCTAATTTGTCTGTCCTCATGACTGGCTTAAATATGCTCAAGTGTCTTCTCAGAAGCCAAAAACAATGCTAAAGTGCCCTTTGGGAGCCAAAATCCACTTTAAGTGTCTTCACATGTGCTTAACACTTGCTGGAGTAACCTCCTTTTTATCAAAATTGTGTCAAAGTGCTTTCTTGGGAGCCAAAACACATGCGTCAGTGCCCTCCTGGTTGGTAAATTGTCCTGTCAGGGGCCAAAATAGACAACAATGCACTTTCAGGAGTCTAAATTTAGTATATATAGTGTGCGTGTCCTTTTTCTTGTTTTGCCTTTGTCCTTCAAAATGTCTGTGGATGCCGCTGAAACTATGTATAAATCTTGTACTGTTGTAACCAGTGTTGCCACATTTACTGAGGGTTTTTTTTGTGTTTTTGTTTTTCAGTCATCTGCCTCGTGGGTCTCGGCCTGGTGGTGTTTTTCTTCAGCTTCCTGCTCTCCATTTTTAGATCCAAATACCACGGATATCCCTACAGGTAACCCCGACATACAAACACTAACACAGATCCTCACTCAGACGCTCGCACAGGTTTCATCCACCTCGATACATAAAAGTAAACAATGCATCTCAAAACCTCTAAAGCTGACATAAAATCACTGCTGAGTCATTGGAGACACAGAAGAAGGATCCAGGCCAGAACAGGATCCATCCATCCCCATTGTTTCATTGATCGTACAAAAGCTGCTCGATTGAAAACGCTGCCTGCAAAATGTACAATCTGCCAGAGCAAGGGTCTGTCTCCTGTGACCTGTTTCACCCACAAAACTTCAGCAAAGGTTAAGATCTGACTCGTACCAAGCAGGAAATCTTCTACCTGACTATTAGGAAACACAGATGCGTCACGAATGATTCTCTCCATGTCGTCATACACGCGGCATGTTGGGAAACCGTAGCTCTTCCGCCTAGCGAGCCAGAACAGGAGCAATTTGGTCCCACTTCAGCTAAAGGTCGCCACTCCATAAAAAAGATTTAACGTGTGACAGAAAACACTCGGAGAGTCCTCGTCTCGCCGGTGTGTGTGGCTGCAGTTCATTGCCACCTGGAGCAGGTGTGAGATATTAAAACAAATCAGGAGAACGGCCGCAGCTGCAGGAAGCTGTCTCTGAAGATTGGAGGAATTGGAGATTTTGAAGACATTTTGCAGGGGCTAATAATTTTCAGTGATAGAGGCTTGAAATAGGATTTAAATGTCTGTGTCAGCTGGAGGAGAAGAAGAAGCAAAGTGTCCAATTTACTGTCATGAAGAGAGGTCAGCTGTAGTCTGGGAGTCTTTTACCTCATGGGCTCAAAATGAAGTAATATTTTCTCAACTCAAACACTTTTCTGGAAAGAACTCTGTAATTTGATACCTGTTCTGTTGGAAATGGGTGATACTTAAAGTCAGAAAGATGTTTTTCTGATTGGTCGGAACTCCTGGGTAACAGTTATCATCGCTAACTCGCAAGAGACCAGAAAGTTTTTCCTCTGTTGAAGAGAAAATGTGATGATATGGATTAAATCCTGAGCCGACACTTTGAACAACCAGGCAACATTTTTTAGTCGTGTAAGGTTCAGTTTTGGTGAGCCCCAATTTCCAGTTCTTAGCTTACAGGAGCAGTAGCATGCACAAGTATTTTGGCTCCCAAGAGGGTGTGTGTTTTGGCACACTTAAGGGCAGTTTCTCATGTTTTAACCAGCCAAAGGTGCAGATTAGTGCAGTTTGCCAACCAGGCAGGCCCGTAAACACACGCATTGGCTCTCAAAAAGGCAATTTAATACAAGTTTGACACCAAGGAGGGCATTTAAGCTTGTTTTGGCTCCCAAGAGGGCGCTTAAGTATGTGTTGTGGGTCCCGGCATGGCTGCTTATCATGTTTCCACCAGCCAAAAGTGAAAATGAATGCGGTTCATCAGCCTTGAGGGCATTCTTCCATGTTTTGGCTCCCAAGAAGACACCTAGCATGTTTTGGCTCCCAGAGAGGCAAGTAATCATGCTTTAATCAGCCAAATGGGCATTTGGCAGGCACTATGGTATTTGTTTTGGCTCCCAAGAAGGTACTTTGAGGGCAAGTTTGGCTCCAAGGTGGGAACTTGAGTGTATTTTGGCTCCCAAGAAGGCACTTAAGCATATTTTGCCACCAACAGGGCACTCAAACCCCTTTATTAGCTCCTAATGAGGCACTTAAAGTGTGTGCTTTGGCTCCAAAGAGGGCTGTTTATCATGTTTTAACCAGCCAAAGGGGCAGATTAGTGCAGGAGGGCACTTCAGCAGTTGTTTTGGCTCCCAAGAAGGCACTGTATCACGTTTTTGCACCCAAGAGGGCCCTAAGAATGTCTGAACAGGGCACTTTTGCTCAAGTTAAGGCTCACCAAAGGGCATGTTATAACCTTCCACAGTAGCAGATTTGTGCAATTTGCCAACCAGGAGGGCACGGTAGCATATGTACTGGCTCCCAAGAAGGCACTTGAGCACAAGTTTGGCACTAAGAAGGGAACTTTGGCATGCAGTTGGCTCCCTAGGTTAGACTTCAGCATATTTTGGCTCCCAAGAGGGCACTTTAAGGCATGATTGGCCCCAGAGAGGGTACTTTTGCATATTTTGCGACAAAGAGGGCACTGTATCTCACTTTTAGGCCCTCAAGGGTACATTCCAATATGTGTTTTGGCTCCCAAGAGGGCTGTTTAACAACCAGCCAAAGGGACAGATCATTGTGTTTGCCCACCATGAAGGCACTTTAGCAGCCTTAGAAAATAGTTGAGCTTCACGGTGGACTTTTTAGGGCATGATTTTGCATCTGCGGGGACATTTTAGAGCACCTTAACCCATATTTAGGCTCCCAAGAAGGCACTTTATCACCTGTTTTGGCTCCCAAGAGGGCGATTTATCATGTTTTAACCAGCCAAAGTGGCATTCACGTGTGGTTGCCAACCAGGAGGGCAATATAGCATTTATATAGGCTCCCAATGTGACTATAAAGTGCAAGTTTCGCTCCTAAGAGAGACCTTTGGGGCATGTTTTGGCTCCCAAGAATTCACTTAAGCACACATTTTGTCTCCTACAGAGCACTCTAGCGTGTGAATATTAACAAGTGGAACCACCAACCATGCTATGTTGAAAGTCCCTCAATTCACATTTCTTCTTTGTTTTGAAGCTCCATTTGTAATTTAGCAGCTTGTCTTCACCACGATTAATGCAGTGAATTGCTGCTATGTGATTGGCCGATTAGATATTTGTGTTAACAGCTGTTTTTGATCAAGTTACCGGTGTCTAAACACAGAAGATGTCAGTCATTCTGAGCATTACTCTTTAAATCTGAAGATAACCACTCACAGCTTCACATTTTGACTCTGTTTTCTACAAAATCACGACAACAACAATATTTATATTATCTCTTACTTTTTCGTTCCTCCCTCTCCTTTACTTAACCCCTCTTCTCTTTGTTCAGCTTCCTTATTAAGTGAACGAAAGACAGAAGAGGATTCGAGCGGCTGGAGAAGAGGCTGTAGGCGAAGAAGAGAAGAGGAGTCGTGATCTTACTTGAAGAAGAAAAAGAAGAAGGAGCGACTGCATCACAATCGAGTGTAGAGTTCATGGCGGGGTTTCTTATTGTGTGTTTTTCTTGTTTTTTTTTCTGTCTCAACTGCTATTTTAAACTCCCAAAAAATGAATTGCAAATAAGTTATTCCCTCTCACACTGGAAAATAAAGGTGTTTGGCATGCCTGAGTGTTTTCGTCTTCTTTCAGCGTTTGAAAATCTGTGTGTTAATCCACTGCACTGTGGAGGTGATACTTTGTTTTCTGGGTGTTTTATTTGCTCTTTTTATGAACTGTGAAGTCAAAGCTGTTTCTGTTCTTGGCAGTTTGGGGAAAAATGAAACCCATGTGTGAATCTCAGAGACTCTAAGCTTCATTTTGTTTTACATCTTTATTTCTTAGAGTGAAAACAGAAGCTGCTTTTCAAAATCACTGATCAGCTTGTTAGTTTCAAGTCCCTCCTTCAG
>RPOG01003910.1:0-44315 GCA_008086565.1 Thalassoma bifasciatum | reverse complement strand
CCCTCCCTCCCTGCTCCAGATACCATCTTCTTTTCTCTCCCCACCCAAAACCAATCATCAAACCAAAGCTCATCCTCCTCAAGACAGATGCGCCCTTGTATGAAACAAGAGGTCCAACAGAAGTCCCCCTTCTTCTACACACGCTCTGACACCACATCATGAAGACGGAGTGGCTGCACTGCATTAGTCGCATAGCTACGTCGGACAGCAGTATTGGTTTGGTTGAGTTCCTTGCATTTGAATATGTTAAAGTCCAAGCAGCAGAGTTTTTCTCAGACCTGTCCTGACCCTCACTGTGCAAACATTTGACCAAGTGTTTGTGAAGGAGGACAAAAAGTCACTTATCCCTCCCTGCTTGGACTTAATGTGTTTAAACTGATCCAACGAACCTGCAGGAACTCTTCCAATCAATTATGCATTGTCCTGCACCCCTGGTTCTGCAGTAGCAGTCAGTGAACCAGTAACCTTAACATTTTCTTTAACTATATTAAATTAGAGATTCATTTTTTGTCCTTTTTGTTGTTCTTCCTCTGCATTTACATCAACACAAACACAACAAGCTTTTGAAACAGAATCAGTTTGTGTCTTTCTAACAATCGGAAGATTATTTAAAAATTCCAATCAATGTTATCTTTTCCTTCAAAGCTGTTCAGACATGTAAATGCTGTGGAAGACCAATTGTTACTGGGTTCTCCTTAAATTTAAGCAGTGTGTCTCATCTGCATTAGTTGTTTCTATTCTGTTCTGTGATTTCATTCAAGCTAAAAGACGAAACTGAAAGCAAAGTGCAGGAGCTCCTTGTTGTCTGTCAGCTGATGTTAGGACTAAGAGAAACTAATACAAAGTCTGCACCATCACTAGGTGTCCCTGTAACAGCCGGCAACAAGCTGAATAAACTTATAACTGACCTGCAAATCACATTTACATCTCCTGTTTTATTTGTGTTTGGTGATTTCAATCAGCTCTAAAGAAGCCTCTCTTTGCTGTGTTCCCACTTGAGCTTGTGAAAACAAATAGTTGGAAGTGTTTCTAACTATTACACAAATATACAAGAAAACACCTTTATATTTGAGAGATTTGAAGTCGGCAAGGATACAGAGAAGTTTTGTATTTTGGGGCATAACAGCCACAGAGAAAGTCAGTTTTAGCCTTCAATCTCTGCTCACTGCCTTTAAATAATCAAAATACTTTTATATGTTCATAGCTTTTGTTTTCAATTCTTGAATTTGTTCCTGCCAACAGTCATCACACTAAGAAACATGACTTGTTAATCATTGTTATCGTTATACAAAAAAGAAAGAAAGAAACTACTACTCCTACAACTCTGAAATTTTCCTTCTGGGATGAATAAAGTATTTTTCATTTTATTTCAGTTTTCATTTCACACTTTCAAAGAGAACAGTCACACAAAACCAGATGACGTTTCATTCATTATTGAACTGTTTTATTCATTTTCTGTGGGTGTAAATGAATCAATAATAAATAAACACCCCCCAGATACAGTGATATATTTTACAATATGAAGGATGTGATTTAGAAAACACTTATGGTGACTTTAGGTGAGTTCAACTTTCTTTATGAAAAAAAAAGAGTTAAAGTGACTGAGGTGACAGGGATGTGACAGCTTTAATACTTCAGACAGAATCTGCCGTCAATGGCAAATATTTTTAATCTGTGTTTTTTTAAAGTTAAAAGGTTCCTGCTAACATTTTCCTCTACCCCAGAAATGCATCCCGCTTCAATTTCTCCTTACCTACAGCCCTCAATGTCACAGGAAAAACACAAACAGCGGCACTGCACCATTTCCCATCATTCCATGTTCCTGGCAAGCTGACTGTAGCTGTGAGGTGTTGGTGCTCAGCCTCAGCAGGACCATCCATCATCAGGCTCATAGCAGACATCCCACTGAAGCCCAGGGAAACAAAGAGTCTGTGTAAACAACACTTCTGCAAACACAACAATAAGTCGTACATTCATGTTAGGATACAGACACAGAGCATGAAATTATTATGTTTATTTCTGTGAGTAAAGCAGTAGCAGCCCCATTGTGTAGATGTAACAAAAGTAGAAGTCATGCAGACATAGGGTGATAATATTCTAAAACCCCCACAAGGGGACCCCTTACCTGGTCGCTTGGAGATACTGCAAAATTAGTAGCTTCATTAAAACACTCCTTTTCGGGTTGAAGGGAAATTTGATATAGTCTAAACATATTTAAGCATTGAAGCTAATTTTAATTTAATTTTAATTTTTTTGCCCATGTTAAGTCAAATTTTGGTATGAGGCTCAAAATTTCCAAAAACTGACTGTTTTTTCCCTCATACTTTTAGGCTTATCTCAAGGTTTTGCATTATTATCTCTTTAATCTTGAATTTTTTACTCTCTCTCAAGATGTTGACCTTTCATAACAAAATTTAAACTTTTATCTCAAAATGTTGAATCAGTACGGGCTAAAAAAAAAAAACTCAACAGGCTAAGTTTTCGCTTTTATTTCTCAAACAGAAATAACAGGCAGAAATTGGGCTTCCATGATAGTACCTCCCCACATGCCTAAATAAAAAGACAAAATATGTTTATTCCTGCTTAGTGCAGTGCTTTGTGATACATTTTAATGGCTTATGCTACAAGCTGAGAAAAACCCAGACACTTTGGGGAATTTTGTAAAACCCCTTCGGACATAATTTCACAACCAAAAAGGAGGACATGTCCTGACAAAAGAGGACATTTGGTCATCCTATGCACACAAACATTTTATTACACACTTTCTGGTAAAAAAAAAAGTCTCCACCAAAGAACAAAAAGTCACACACTTTTAATATTTTGTTGGACTGCCTTTAGAGTTGCTTACAGCACACATTCACTGTGGGATTGTTTAGATAAACTTAGATAAGAAACACCAGATCATAGCACTGACACAGGCTTGTACAGTAGGCACCAGGCATGATGGGTGCATCACTTCAACTGCCTCTCTTCTTACCCTGATGCGCCCATCACTCTGGAACAGTGTAAATCTGGACTATCAGACCACATGACCTTCTTCCATTCCTCAGGAGTCCAATCTTTATGCTCCCTAACAGACTGAAGCATATTTTTTTTTCCGGTTAGCCTCACTGATTGGTGGTTTTCTTCAGGCTTCACAACTGCTCAGTCCCAGTCCATTGAGTTCCCTTTGCATTGTACGTGTGGAAATGCTCTTACTTTCTCTATTAAACTTACTCCTAAGTTTTACTGGTGTTTTTCTTCGATTTGATTATGTCAAACATTTAAGTGATCACCGATCACTGATCATTCAGGATTCTTTTCCAGCCACATTCTTCCTGGAAGACGTTGGTTTCCCACCAACCTTCCAGTTTTTAATAATGTTTTGGACAGTTCTTAACCCAATTTTCGTAGTTTCTGCAATTTTCTTCTTCGCTCAATGCCTGCCAATGATTGGACCCTTCTTAAACACACTAACATCTTTTCCACGACCACAGGACATGTCGTTCTCCAGGGTTGTTTAAGAAATGAGAAGTTTGGAGCTCAGATGGCTCAGTGGTTTGGCCCAGTCTCAAGTCCTGTGACCTGTATCCCGCATGTCACTCCTCACTCTCTCCTTGTTTCCTACACTATCCACCGTCCTACCCTTTCACATCAAAGGCAAAATCCCCCCCAAAAATAGAAATAAATTTTTTTTTAAAGAAATAAAAAGAAAAAGAAAAAATGATAAGGTACTCATTGCATCACCTGGGGTTAAATAACTTGTTTCCAGCTGAAAGATAATCGCCTATGCAGTAATCATCCAATGCGACACTTGTTCGTATTTGCTTAGTTAAATCCAGATGATGACTTAAATTTTTGGTCAGGTAGTGTATATGTGCTATTGAATTATTGCTGTGAATGCAGCAAGGCATTCACAGCTTATGTTCTTCTGCGTCAAAAAAATTCCTCTGCCCACTTTTTCAAATCGCTTCTCCTTCAACAAATTTCAACCGATTTTCACCATTCAAACTTCAAAACGTTCAGCTCATTAATTCGGAGACGCCTATGTTTTTGTTTGTCCATTTAAGCTTTACTTTCCGAGATATTTCACTTTTTTCACGATTTTTCACGCATAGAGAATGAATGGGAGCTCTTCAGATTTTGAAGATTCAAAGGCAGTTCCTTCAGCCTCATTCAGACCCTTCTCATTCAGTCATACTTTCAGCCAGAAACTTCATTCAACCTGCAAAATGTTCAGCCATCGTTTGGCTTTCTTCAGTATATTTCAGCTTCTTTCTATCATTTATAGTTACTTCACAAAACTCCTTCAAAGGTCATGAAGTTTATCAGCCCTTGCAGCAGTTTAACATTGGTGTGTATGTGGTGGAATGTTCAAACTGTAGAGTGAGGAGCTGTGTTATAAGATCCACGCCCACCGTGAGTCTGTAGTCGGGCTAGTGGAAAAGCTAACCAAACCGTGTAGAGCTGAGTAGAGTAGAGCTGGAATTGTATAGTGGAAAAGCGCCATTAGAGTGTGGACCAGGAGAGAAATGACCAGGAAACTTTTTGGATAAACAGGCCTAGGAGCCACAAATTTCACTCCACATACACAAATTTGGGCTCAAAAAGTAGGTAATCTTGTTCTGCTTCTGGTTAAGGACCTCTGACACCAACAGGACAGAGGACAAACTTTGTAGATCGCTAACAGTCGGGCAAACCTGACAAATGCCCCCATCTGCTCTAATGTTAAATGTCAAGGAACTTTTTGAGAGATTAAGAAAAAGTTACACTTTTTTAACTCAAATTTCTGGTAAAACCCATGGCTCCACAGACATGAAATTTTCATCAATAGATGTAATAGATACTCCTAAGCCTTGGGAATCTAATGGTGGTTTTGGTTTTCTGCAAGCTCTTAAGGATTTTGCTAAACGAAAGGAGATTCACACCCTGTCCACCTCCTTGAATCCAGCTCCTCATCAACTGTCTGTCAGTTAAATCAAACAGCTGCAGCTTCAAACAGCCTAACGAGCAGGTTACCATGGAGACCTGTGATCTGACACACCTGTTTATACCTACAGATCAAAACACTGATGAAGAAAGATACTCAAGTGATTGTTTCTCTGCATCACTGACCAACACACAGCACACCAAGCATATACACACACATACAAACAAACACAAAAAAACCACACCAAACACACACAGACACACTCTCTCTCACACACACACACATGTACACACACACAACACACACCAGCATATTAACCATGCACACACAAAAACACACACAAACACACACACACACACACAATCACAACAGCAAACACACACACACACACACACACACACACACTCACTTCACTGTCTCAAACATCTAATAATTCTGATAATTCCTACACAACTTCGAGGGATTAAATATACTTGCATTGTGATTAATTGATTTCCTTGAATTCAGATGATTCTTGAATTCATCCATCTATATTTTCATTTAGGAAATTATTCCACTCATCCTTTCAGCCAAGTCTTCATGTTCATGTTCAAGAGTTCTCCTTCAAAATTTTGCATTCAGTAGTTCAGCGCAACCTTTTTCAAGATTCATTCAACCATTTTCAGATAAATTCAGTCATTCAGCATATTCAGGATTCTGCATTAGCAGTTCAGCGCAAGCTGCTTCAGCTTCTGCATTCACAGCGCAATTTCTTCAGAAATTGCTTTTCTAGTTCAAAGTTATGTGCTGAATGCCAATTAAATAAGGCTATGGAATAGATTTAGTGTAGTAAAAGACACAATATCTTAGACGTACCGTCAAATTGTATGACAGTGTTTTAATACCCTTGAATAAATATTTGCTGCCCCTCACTCAACATCTTCCCACTTCTGCTACTACTGTTTGTAGCTTAGCTTTGTAGCTATCTGCCATTCAAGTGAGCTAAATTACAGGCTTGGTGTTTGTCTCAGGTGAAAAAAAGCACATTAAGAAGGAGGCAGTTTATTGTGATAATTCCTTTTAGTCCATGAATGGATAAATGTCATTCGACATTCTCGTCTCCTCCCACCTGCAGATGGCAGTAGAGGCTAACTCCGTGTTGGTGTTAGCTCTTCACGCATCACTTCCAAGGGTTAAAGGACAACACAATGGCGGCTCCCTTGCGTCGATAACATTTCTGTCTCAAAGTGAACGTCTAACCTGAAATGATATAATCGTAAGATTAAGAGTTACATCCAGAATCTGACACTCGGCGTTTTTACCACACCTTAACCCCGATATGTTTCAAGTAATCAGCGGGAGGAGCGTCCAAACGGCCCGGCTCCTCGCTCCCAGGAGCGCCGTGCTCGTGGAGGCTGTCCGGGGCAGAAAGTCCCGCACAGACCCGGTGGCCAAATCCAAAGAGGGGAGAATCAAAGTGCCCCCACCCGTCGACCCGGAGGAGATGGTGGTTCTTAAGGAGAGATACACGGAGTACCAGCTGATTATGAGGGCTCTGCGGTACGTTTACCGAGTTCGCTGTTGGTGATGAAATGTGTCAGGTCTGTCTGCTGAATTCATTTAGTGAAGCGTTAGCACCTGTGTCCATGTCCATGTTTAGCTAACCTGCTCCTCAAAATGTCATTACTTACACCCATAATGTCAAAAAAATGACTTTGCTTAGGGTGAAATACCCTTAAATTCAAGTGTTTGATTTTTTGAATTAGATGTTTACTCTATATGGGTTTCAAAAGTCATTTCCCCTTATTAATTGTAATTCCAATTGAAATACAAGTCTGTAATTTTGATCAGAAAAAATGGGGCTGAACCTCCAGCTAGTAGGAACTTGATTTGACAGAAAACCACCTTTTAAAAATGCTCATAAAGAAACAAGGTTTTGATAGCAATAAGATCCCACAAATTACCAAAAAGTCTCCCATCTTCCACAATGTCGAATTCTGATTTTTATTCGTTTCAAAGACGACCTGGTTTAATTAAAATACATTTTATACATTATAAATTAGAGAACTTACATTTCCTTGCAGCAAATGTGCTGAAATGCTGAAGCTGAAAAAAATCAAATCAAAGCTTAAAATGTGGAATTTAAATCTAAAAATGGCCTAGCTGTTAAACAGTCGAGTCAATGAAAACTTTGAATATAAATTACTAAAAGAAATGAAGAGGTGAAGATGGAGTGAGAAAGCAGAAAGGAAGGAGTAAGGAAGGAGTGGAGGAGAGATTGCAAAACGGAGTCAAGAACCAGGGAGGCAGGAGAAAAGAAGGTGTGTAGAAGCAGACAAGAAGGAGTAAAGAAAAGCTTTAAATGGAAAACAGGTGTGTATTAGATGTGCATCTCCTGATCCATTTCGTGATGTTGATGATCTTCAGACTTGATGATGGACAAATTTTACTTGCTCTTTCAGCTGATATTGTGTGTCCCAATATGATTACTTTTTCCTATATTTGTTTATGTAATTAGTACTTTTGTAATTTTTGGACACTTTTTTTCAAACCATAACAGAGATAAAATAAAATCATGCTTTTTGTAAACCATGAGCTTCCAGAGATCCAAAAGATAGAAACTTTATTTAAATGAGTGAATTGACCCCATTTTAAAAATCTGGTTTCATCTATGCCTGTGCCAGTCTGGAGTTTAAGGAGGAGGTGCTCAGGAAGAAATTTGAGGAGGAAACAGGCTCCTTGGCAGCAGAGAAAGCGAGGCAGGAGGAGGAGGAGCACAGGGCCCTCATGGCCTGGAATGACCAGGAGAACCAACGGCTTCTCCAAATCAGGTAGAAAATTTACACCACAATGAAAAAACATATTAAAAAATGATGCAGTAAGATCAGTCTTGGTTGGACGTCTTGTTTCCTTCCTGTATTAACCTTCTGTGGTGCATCTTTCAGGATACAGAGGATCCAGAAGGAAAATGAGGAAGCAGAGCGCAAGCAGATTGAAGCTGCCATCAAGCGAGCACAAGAACAGCAAGAGTTAATTCAAGAGAAAGAGAAGGAGATTTTACAATTACAGGTATAAATTTGACAGTTTTTATTAATCTACCCCTGGCTCTGTCTCTCAAAACTCGGTGAATAAGTCCGGCTATTTTGGTCTCAGATTCATGTGTTCTCTTTTATGTCTGCCAGGAGGAGGCAAAGAACTTCATCACCTTGGAGAACTTGGATCAGCGAATAGAAGAAGCTCTTGATAATCCAAAGAATTACAACTTTGCCATCGACAAACGGGGACGGGTTGTTAAAAAAACAGTGCTGCAGTGACACAAAGGACACACCTGGATTCGTCTCATGCAGGAATACGCACTGTCCTGTCAGTCTGAACTTCTCTGGGGGGGATGTTCTTCAAAAGGATCTTACTTTGACAGGAGGACAAAAATCTGGGACATGGAGAGCTTTTAGGCAGCTTCTCTTCTGCTCAGTTCTGTTTTTTTTGATTATCTCATCGTGTGCTGTATTGTTGTAAGATGTTGGATCTTTAACTGTCTTCTCAAATAATATTTGTAATGCAAACTCAACTATGTGAAGCCCCATTAAAATATCATGAATGTCTTGAAGACTAAAAAGGTAGTAACTTTGGTTATCTCATTCATTTTTTGGATGGCTTTGAGGTTATTTTTACATCTTTATCACATCCTTCAATCCTGCACTCGAAGCTTTTGTCCTCTAGAGAGCGCCGTTGAAGTAGTCCTCTGCTGTGTTTGGGTTTTTGAAGAAGCTCATGTGAGCCAACGTGCAGCTGAAGCAGGTTAATCCTCTTCTCAGAGGTCAGGCGTGTAGGTCAGAGGGATGATGGTGGTCAGAGGTAAAAATCTGGGCAGAATTAGGCAATCTATGAAGGGGAAACAAAGAATTAAAATTCTCTGAATGAAACAAACTTGATAGGAAGTACTAAACTTTCAAGACTTTTTTTTTTTTAAAAAGCAATCTGGTTTCTTTCTGTAAAATGACATAATCTGACTGACTGAAATGGTACAAAAGTATACCATTAGACATCAGTTGAATGTTTGAGCAACAAAACAGGAAGTGTGTTGTCATTTTTATCTGCAACCATGATCACTTCAGGACTATTAGCATGTTGGAGCTACAGATGTTCACAGGCTCAAGGCTTAAGTCACCGTAAAGCTGTGCACATAGTTAATGCGATCGGTATCCAAGGTTAATGGGATTGTTCAAACACGACAGCAGAGGTCAGGATTAGAGGAAACACGGCGGAAGATGTAGATGAACTCTGAGCCAAGCATCAGGACAGCAGGCTGCTGACTTCTTAACTCTGTCATAGTTGGTCCAAGAGATTTCAAATGAACTGTTCAAGTTCTTACATCTCTGAAATAACTCCTTTTTATCTCTTTGGATTCTATGCTTGAAAGATAGAAATTACTGCCCTTGACTTACTTCAATCAATCAATCAATCAATCAATCTTTATTTATATAGCGCCAAATCATAACAAACATTATCTCAAGACATTTTACAAAACATTAGCAGGTTGATACCTGTTAATGTTAGAGTATTTAGTTATTTTTATTAACAGAGACCCAACATCAAGACAGGATAAGGAATCTTATCTCATCTTGATCCACCATGAGTGAAGCACTTTGCAGCAGCTTTTAGCAAAGTTACAGTGGCAAAGAAAAGCTTCCCTTTAACGGGCAGAAACCTCAGACAGAACCAGACTCATGTTAGACAGACATCTGCCTCAACTGTGTTGGGGTGAGAGAGAGAGAGAGGGAGAGAAAGAGAGAGAGAGAGAGAAGAAAAATTGGAGAACTGTCAAAGCCACAGCAGCTGGAGTCAGGTCGTCCCACATCAGCTGGTAGATCCACAGCAACAATCCAGATGAACCTACAAACAAGCTCAGAGACTCCCAGAGGATCATGGTTAATTACTATAATGGTGCATTAAGATAAAAGTTAGACTGACAGATAGAGGAGAAAGGGAAACAGAAGCCTAGTGTGTCAGTTTCCCCCCGACAGTCTAAACCTATAGTAGCATAACTAAGAGCTGGATTCAGGCCTGATCCAGCTCTAACTATAAGCTTTATCAAAAAGGAAAGTTTTAAGTCTACTACTAAAAATAGAGAGGGTGTCCGCCCCCCGGACCTCAATTGGTAAGTTGTTCCAGAGAAGAGGAGCCTGATAACTAAAGGCCCATACCACTTTTAGAGACCATACCACTTTTAAAGACCACAGGCACAGTACTTAAAGGGCTCTAGGCGAAGCAACGTTGTAACTGAGAGATTAGGATTTCTGTATGTCTTACCTAGTCACTTCCCTACATCCTCAGTCAGACATTTTGAAGGGCAGGGGCCAAAAAGCACATACAGCGCTCTGGCCCCATGGGAAGACTTTAGCACATGCATTTTGGCTCCCAAAGGGGCAGTTAAGGATGTGTCTTTGCTCCGAGAAGGGCAGTTTATCATGTTTTATAACCAGCAAAAGGGGCAGATTATTGTGGTTCACCAAGCAGGGGGGCACCTTAGCATGTGTTTTGATGCCTGAAAAAGCACTTCAGTGTGTTCTGGCCTTTAAGGGGGTACTTTGGCTCCCAAGAAGACACTAAAGCACTTTTTGACTCCCAAGAGGGCACTTTAGGGTGCTTATTGGTTCCCAGGAGAGCGGTTTATCATGGTTTAACCAGCCAAAGAGGCAGATTTGTGTGGTTCGCCAACCAAGAGGGCAGTTTAGCGCAGGTTTGACACTTAAGAGGGCACTTAACCATTCGTTTTGACTCACAAAAGGGCACTATAGCCCACTTTTGGCCACAAGGAGGGCACCTCAGCATGCATTTTTCCACTTTGGGCTACAATGGGGTGCAACTGCCTCCCCAGGCCCCCCTCTGTGCACATCACTGCTCTCAGTTTCATCACAGCCAACAACATTATTACTCAAACAACTCAGACACACAACAAGGCTTTTAATCCTGTCTTTTATTTGGTGCAGCAGGTGTGATTATATCAGCATACTCAAACATGGAGCAACATTTGAAGTTTATTTGAGCTTTTCGTGTTGTGGCCCTAAACGTCTATACACATGACTATACATTAAAACAAAGAGACTGAAGCTACAGAGTGGATTCAAAACCACAAAGCAAACAGACAAAATGCTCATGAAAAGTGTCTTTAAAGCACCTCTCTTCATTATTGACAATAAATACATTCACAAAGTAGGTGTGGATGGAGGCAGGTGTGTCATGACTCAGAGCTTCACAAGATGGCAAAAAACTGCAGGAACCAATATTCAATCCTTCTTTTATCTTGAGCAGATGTTCATTCTTAATTCATGAATTATTATATCATTGTTTGGTGATGTTATTGAGGTATTTTGGAAAAAGGAAAATACAACTTTTATGCCTATAACACTCAATATGGACCTGTTCTACCAGTTTTAAAATTTGAGGACTCCAAGTATCACAATGTAGCTGTAAAAAACGATAACCGTATTCATTTAATGGTCAAAACATCATCAACAGATGTCAAACACAGATTGGACTACTGGCTTTAAAAATCCCTTCTTGTGATTTAAAAAAAAAAGCTCACATAAGAATGAAAAAATGAAAAAATAAGCACTTGAATATTCAAGTATAAAAAGTCACAAACAACACATTCACTGCTGGATCAACACTGTTGGTTTCTTCTGTGAGATATGAGGCAAATCCATGTCAAAAAGAGAATCTGTGAGTCTCTGCTTCTGGGCGAACTTTTCAATGATTAGGAAACCTGATTGTTTAGCTGTCCGGGGTATTTCTCAAATCTCCTCTCTGCTTCCTCGCTGAATGCATCCCCTGAGAGAGCCATAAGAAACAAAGTTACAATCTGTTGAAGAGTAACATGACATTAACACTTTAAAGCAGCGGTGTGTTTGTCAGCTCACCAATGTGGCAGTTATGGAGCCAGATTCGATGTCCGTCATATTTGCAGTTGCATTTCATGGCGTTGTTTGTGAAGTCGCTCTCTGCTACCTCATGATTTGGATTTATTACAATCTGGAGAGGTGAGAAAATAGTGTAGAGTTCAGAGAAAGTGGGGTAAAGGAGCGACACTGTGTGCACAATGATAAGGCAGGTTATATTTTTAACAATTATTTGATTTTTTGATCTGATAACCTGAAACAACTACAGCGCTCTTGCTCAGCCCAAAATGTGAACAAAGCTGAAACCTGAACATTTCAAAGAATAAAAGTCAAGTTTTGTCTTTCAGAACTATGAAGCAACTGAATGAAAAACAACTGAAAAATCAGTTACTCATAAAGTCACTCTTCTTTTCAAAAACTTTGATACATAAGATGGAGCGTTGTCCTGCATGGAGAGCATGATGACAGTTGCAGGATTTTTCTTGTACGACGGCTGGAAGAAAGTGATCTCTAAAAGAACATAAGTAGTTCTGGTACTTCGTTTAGGTCCATCTCCAACCTGAAAAGATGCAACTGGCTCATTTTTAATGATACCAGCCCACACCAGAACCCCACCTCTACCTCGCTGGCGTCTACATTTCTACAATTCATTTAAAGATGCTTTTGTCCGAAGGGGTGTACAACACAAGCAAAAATTGAGGCTGGAGGGAAAAACCTTAGTAAGCGGGACGAAGTGCTTCAAGTTGATTGGCCACAGGTGCTGCCAACTAGTGCCAGAAGAAGTGCTTTTTTAATTTTAATAATGTCGTCAAACTCACCACAACCAATGGTTCAACAGTAAAAACATGGTTTAACATTCAACAACATCCACAACTCAGCGCTAAATATTCACTAAGAGCTATGTCTTCAACCTTTTGATTCATTCTACCCCTGAAGACAAAGAGCAGAAGAGTCAGATTAAAGTGTCTAAATGTTCCCTGAACAGTTATGTCTTCAGACAATCACAGAAATGGACTCTGTGGAGCGTCTGGAGTTGGGCAATTCATTCTACCATTTGGGAACAAAGGATAGAGACTGAATGGAAGTGGAGCTCTGTGCAGCCATGGGCTCATCCATCTGATCCGTCAAGAGTCTCTCTCATTTTATCAGTCCAATAAACCTTTGAAAATCTGTCTTTGGGTATTTCTTGGCCCAGTCTTTAACTTATGTGTCTCAGATTTCAGCCCTCTTTGCCTTAGCCATGTCTCTGAGAACTGAACACCTTGTACTTCTGGGAACTATAAGTTACAGTTCTGGAATACACCAGCACTGGAGCTTCACGCTTGATTTTCTTGTGAATCTTTGGTAGTGAATTTGTGTCTTTTTTTCCAAATGTTTCTACTGACCCTATTGTCTTTTTGCAACTTAACATTTGATAATTCTGTGATCATGACCCCAATATCTTTGCAATTACAAACATGCCGCATCCCTCTGAGATTTCCTCTTTCAGAGTTAGCCACCTCTCTTCTTGGCTCTTTTTATCCCAGGAGAACAACCTGCCTAGTAATTATGCACACTTTGATTTTGGGTGTTGATCTCCTCAGGCCACACCCTCCCATTAAACAAACATACATGTGTGCTCAAATCCAATAAACACTCAAGTTAACAAGTGCACCTGCAGAATGTAGTTTCCAGGTTTGACGTCTGTGATGTCGATCCACTGGCAGTCGATGTCGTGGCGGTACAAATCCCAGCAGCCCACAGTAATGCCCTGATCACCAAAGTTTGCACACTCATACCGCTTTGAAACACCTGTGGGGAACAAAATGTATTAATTTTCAGCCGATCTTATACATTTCCAGGCCCTTTCTAAACAGTTTGTGGTTCTTTTCAACTCATTATAAGAACAAACAGAACTTTAAGTCTTGAAATCTGAAATTTTAAGATGTGTGACACATATTTTTCATTCCGTGATATTTTTCATTCTGAGTTTAGTTTCACATGTTGAAGACAGACAGAATTTCAATTTCTGAATCCAGAGAGATGGAACAGGTCAGAGGTCTGAAACACTCTGAAACTTAGCATTTTTCAATCATCAGACATATCTGGTTCTGCCTTGAATCAAAATAAACAATAAATCTGTAGCTGGAAAAGACTTACCCTCCTGACACTCTGTGTCTTCCAGACAGAAGCTGGCTTTGTGTCCTTCTGCCACTTTGGTGCCGTTTGAGTTCAGCAGGTCATAGTGGGTAAAAATATCCATGCTGTGGTAGTGGCTGCAGAACACACAGACATGTTGTCAGGAACTGATCACAAATATCTGGGAGCAAACATCGTCCTCTGACTGAACATTTTACCCGTGACAGGCGTGCCAGACCCAGGAGTGACGCCCGGCCTTGGGTTTGAAGTCAGCGCGGCCGATGTTGTGGATCTGTGAGGAGAAGCGCAGCAGGCGTCGGTGTCCGTAGGGCCAGTTGGCTTTGGCTGCAGATTTAGAGAGACAGTCCTCCTCTGCAGCGCAGTAGAGCATGTGCAGGGGGCGATCCTCGATGTAGACCGTCTGCTGGACCAGGGGGGCGTTCAGGACCAGGTCAGAGGCAGCTGGGAGGAAGAACAGGGGCAGGATGAGCTCAAAGGAGAAGAGAAATGTTCAAAGACAGGACTAAATAATGCACAGACATCAAGGTGAGAGAATAAGATTTTTTTTGAGTACTAAGCACAGTTATTGTCTTTCTGGAACGTCAACTAAAGCTGTGAGTGGAAAAATTCACTTCAGTCAAACTTGCTTCAAACTTATTGCAATGAGTTTAATGAAATGGCTCAGGTGATACTAATGTTATGGATCATTGATGCATATTATCGGCTCTTATATCTATCAGCTCTCACATCAGTTGTATTATAGACTCTTGCACTTGCATCTAAAGCCTCTTGCATCCATGTTTTTATGTTCTATACATGTAATATATAGCTTTTCACTCTGTATTATTCAAGTTGTTGCTGGTTGTGTTACTTCCTTGTTTATTGTTTAGCACCAGTGCACCGAGCCAAATTCCTTATATGTGTAAATGTACTTGACAAGAAAACTTGATTCTGATTCTTATCGGCTCTTGCATCTATCTGCATTTGCACCCTGCATCTATTCCCTCTTGCATGTATCAGCTGGTGGTAAAAGAGTGTGCAGGCTGTGGTGAGTTTGATAGCTGTGGTGATGCAGGATGTTTGGATGCTTGACCAATATTGTGGGCGAAGAAACAACTTGGTTTGTAACTGTTACATTTTTGGATCCTTGCACATGTGTCACTTTTGGAACTGTTATTAGTAAGTGATCATAGAAAGTTGTTTATGGTGCATATTTATTGTCTAGATACTCACTGCAATGTGAAAGCATGAGAATATAGGAAAAGTACAAAATACAAGCATAAGTGTTGCATAAAAAGTGGTATGTAAATAATGACATAAGTTGTGGGTTATTGCACCTTGTTGCTTAAAAACCAAAATGAGTCCAGTGGGAACCCAGTGACACTCAAAGTGAGTTGTATAGTCTGAAGACCACAAGCAGGTATGATTCTCTGTGGTGATTTTCCTGTGATGCATTTAAATAGACTCAGTCACCCACTGAAAGTTCTCCTGTAGCTGAGCAGCACGTCATAGAGTGGGTGGGCCTCACTGTCCACAGTGACACAGTACTTGGACATATAAAGAGTTTCTGCACAGCTTTTCCCCTCAACTACAGAAGCTAATTTGTGTTATAGTTGTCTAAATCATGTCTCCATGGTGCCTTCAGCTGTTGTCTACTCTCTGGTGAGGCTGCAATCAGAAAGGGAATGCTCTTGAAAATAAGATCAGTGTATGCCAAACTTAGGTTGGTTTGATGTAAATATCTAATATGTATCATTGTTTGTGTTAGTGTTCATACCTGGTTGAAAAAGAGAGTCAAACATTGAATTATATCATCAAAAGTCTCAGTTGTTGTCCACTCACTGTCAGAACAGATGACCCCGGCTGAAAACTTGGCCGCAGACTTCTGACAGCTGACGGTTTTGTGATGCTGACACTGACTCAGAGACATCTCAGTCCCCGTGCATTTCACTCCACTCATCACCATCTCTGTCACGTTGCTGCTGTCCCAGTACCAGGTCTCCTTAAAACGGGTCAGACACCAACAAACAAACAAACAAACAAACACAAAAAAATGCAGGGATCAGGAAAAGCTGTGTGAGACGTGGAGCTGCAGAGAGTTTCATGGTGGAGCTGCTGCAGTCAGAAACAGATGTTCATGAGTCATGTTTGGCTGCTCACTGAGGACACTGTGTGATGCTGAGTTTAAGATCACAGGAGAAAAAGAACTGAAGATACTGAGGGATTTAGAGACGGGATTACAAACTGGAAGGCCTCATATTTTCACAACACTAACAATTTGTTGAGATTTCACTTTCTACAATCAAAACTCCATAAAAATGATGAATTGCAGCTATGTGTGTTTTCATGTGCCCACTTTCTTTGTCTACAATTTCCCCCTCTTCACACAGTGAATTATGACATTTTCAAGAAACCACAGTGTAACAAACCCTCTAACTCTAGTCTGTTTGTTTCTGTGGGTGTCAAAACAAGGAAAAGATCCACTTTTCCTTTCAGAGTTCTGCTTTGAAACTACATGAAGAGGGGGATTTGACAATGAGTTTAGATTAAATTACAGGGATTTGGAAGCATGCATGTCTTTTAGACAACTGCAGTATTTGGTTTTTATACACAAATGTCTGCTCTGATGATGGTAGTGCTGTAAAAGCTGTGAAAAAAATCTGAACAGTCCCATGAAGACTAGTGCTCTAAAAAGAAATGCTATTTTGTTTGGGTTATAGCTATTTGTCATAATTATCAGAGATTTTCAAAAATAATGTCCTATTACAATGAGACAAAAAGGCTTTATTTTACAGACAAGTGCTGTGGTATTGGAGTAGAGTTTTTGTCTCAAAGTTTCGCCTTTTTGCCAAATTTTTTTAACTTTTTATCTCAATTTTTTTTTTTTTAATCTCAAATTTTTTTTTTTTCTCAAAATTTTGACGTTTTATATCATAAGTTTGACTTAATATAGGCAAAAAGAAAGCCCTCAATAAAGTCAGTGTTTTCATGTTTACTGTTCAAACTAGCAGAAATAGGCGTTTTTATGGATAAGTAAGTCTTCTTAAAAAAACCCTAGTAAACCAGTTGCCTGAAAAGTAATGAAATATGAGAAATTGTGTTGACTTAACAAAAAAGTGTAAGTGCAGAAATTAAATTTGAGTTATACTTTACCAAAAAAAATCCTATGAAGAGTGAATTTATACCCTTAAATCTTGTTTTGCCAACATAAACCAGGACTAGTGAAGTCACAAAGTAAAGCCTTTAATTTATCAAGAATCATACATCTTCTTTTCAATGAGCTACCTTTTTTTATCTAGAGTGTCTGTGCATCACATTTCACTTTTTCTTCTTCATTGTGATTCTTGTCTTGTGTGTTTTCACCTGTGTTTCCTGCTCAATTCTGTGAAAATGGTCCAAACTATCAAAATAATTCACTTTGTCCATTGCTGGTTACTTTGTTCTGTTATGATAAACAGGAAACTAAAGTGCAGACTTTATTAACATAAACAAAAGATCCAAAAACACCAGCACTGGAGGACAAGAAAAACATGCTTTTATATTGGTGTAATTTTGTGGATAACAAAGATTAAATCAATAAATAAATAAAGAATGAAGCTCTTTTTCAAACCCTCTTTTAGTTTCTGAGCATTTTCTTACCTGATTTATATGTAAATATGAATATTTCCCATGTTACTGTGGCCAAAATATCTTGACAAATTCAAGCCCCTTCTCCTTCTTCTTTTTAAACCAAATTTGTTTATTTTATTTAAATGTTTTGACAATCAAACTTTGAGACAACACTTTTTCTTTCATTTTCCACATTGATAATATATTGACTCACAGTGTAATTCTTCTCTCTGCTCCTGTACTTACAGTGATGGCATGCATGGAGTATCCCAGCCCTAGCTGCCTGCAAGCCACCATGGCTTCCTTTGTGGTCCAGCCTGTGCTGCACACTGTGCCCCACTTGGACCCCACCTGAACCTCCACCCGGNGCCCTCATAATCGCTGCGGCCGCCCACTATCCGGATCTGCAGACAAGTCCTGCAGGGAGTCAGTGAAGGGACACACTTCCTGTCCTGTCTCTAAACTGTCTGGACTCAAATTGTCATCGGCGGTAGCGGCGGGGGGGTGGGGGGTGTTTCATTGGAGCAGCAGTTTGGTTAGACTCCTCTAGATGTGGAAAATGTTGACGTGGTTTCCCAGATGAGGTCACCACTTGGCTTTAGTGGTGAGTAGTTATTTTAGTTTGATTAGAAACTTCATGTGTGTCTGCTCTGGTCTGCCCACACAGAAGAGACCAGAAACAGTATTGCGTTTTCCCCATGAAGAAAAGGAAGTATCGGCTCCATATGGAAGATATAATGTGCTGTCAGACATTAATATATGTTTCAAACACCAGCATGGTTGAGGATAAAAAAAAAACGTGCTCATGATGCTTCATTTTGAGCTTTCTCAAAGAGGAATAACATCCTTAATGATCTGACAGTACATTATACACTGTCCGGCCAAAATAAAGACACCACCAAAAAAAGGTCACTAACTAACATTAGGACTGTCTTCAGCTTTGATTACAGCATGTATCATTTAGATAACCTTAAACAAGCAACTCCAGATCATAACACTGCCCCCACAGGCTTGTACAGTAGGCACTAGGCATGATGGGTGCATCACTTCACCTGCCTCTCTTCTTACCCTGATGCACCCATCACTCTGGAACAGGGTAAATCTGGACTCATCAGACCACATGACCTTCTTCCATTCCTCCAGAGTCAAATCTTTATGCTCCCTAACAAACTGAAGCCTTTTTTCCCAGTTAGCCTTAAGTAATTAGTGGTTTTCTTCAGGCTACACAGCTGTTCAGTCCCAGTCCATTGAGCTCCCTTCACATTGTGCATGTGGAAATGCTCTTACTTTCACTATTAAACATACTCCTGAGTTCTACTGTTGATTTTCTTTGATTTGATTTGGCCAAATGTTTAAGCGTTCACTTATCACGATCACTCAGGATTTTTTTCAGCCAGATTTCTTCCTGGAAGACGATGGTTCACCACCATCCTCCAACTTTTTAATAAAGTATTGGACAGTTCTTGACCCAATTTTAGTAGTTTCTGCTTCAGTCTCCTTAGATGTTTTCTCTGCTTGATGCCAATGATTTGACCCTTCTCAAACAGACTAACATCTTTTCCACAACCACAGGATATGTCTTTCAACATGGTTGTTTAAGAAATGAGAAGTTACTCATTGCATCAGCTGAGCTTAAATAACTTTTGCAGCTGAAAGATTGTTGATCATGCAGTAATTATCCTGTAGGAGGTTTGTACCTATTTACTGCATTAAATCCAGGTGTTGACTTTCTTTTTGGCCAGGCAGTGTTTGTTCATATGTCTGAAAAAGGCACCCAGAGAGAGTTAGTGAAGGCCGTTAGCTCTCTATTGTGTTAATAACCTACTTTCAGGCCCTGGTTAGCGTAGTTCAAGCCCAGCTGCCTGCAGGCTACCATGGCCTCCTTGGTGGTCCAGGTCTCCCCACAGATCAGACCCCAGCTCTGCGTCCCATTGGAGTCTGTGCCCAGCACCTCCAAACGGCCCTCGTAACGAGTCCGACCGCCTGTGATTCGGATCTGTGTGAGGCCGAGGGGTTAGAGGGGAAAGCAGAGATACAGGAGGACCAGTGGAGATAAAACCTCTGGAGGGAGTCACAGTCTAAAACTGTGAAAGCTTGTAGAGTTTTTATCCCACACAGGCTGGTCTCTGAGTGTATCTCTGTGAAACTAAGACAAGTATAATCTGGTTCTATATGACCACAAAACCAGAAATACTCTGAGTTAGAAAGAAATCACTGCTGTCAGAAGGAGAAATTTAACTTTGGGTTTCCCTTCAGTGACTGGGCTGAGTCAGCGCACAAAAATCTAAAAAATCAACCAGTTATAAAGCTGCTTTTTCTTCATGACAGCAGTGAAGGAGAAGGAGGTTAGATGGTTTGAGTATCAGCTCTACTTCTACAAACTTCATGAGCAGCACATACATGGACCATTCTACAGAAGTGTTTCAAATATAGGGTTGGAGATTGTGTACAATTGTTAAGTCAGTGGGGAAGAAAGTTTTTTCCATCTTCATGTTGACCAGATCTATGGGGCACAAATAAACTTTCACATTAAGTTTTCTAACTTTCCCGAAGTGTCTTTCCTCTCCTAAATTTGTCACTACTGAAACACAGAATTACATTAGAATTAAAACAATCATATTAACCTGTTCATATTTTTTCTGTCCCCCGCTGTGTACATTGTATTTGTAAAAATAATGTGTTTTCTGCATCAAAATTATTTTGAATGATTTTTAACATTATTTATTTTTTGATTTACTTAGTTTTATATTTACGATAGCAAGGAACGTTTTACACTTTTTAACTACCATAACTGAGATGTTCAGTAGTAACGAGGTTCATGAACTTGTGAAGTGGTTAGTATTAGTAATTTAGAACGAACTACTAAGTTATAATTTGTCTACAACAAAACCACCACTGAGCACTGAAGCTGTAATTAGAGAATTGTAATTATGTCACTCATTTTGCTATATTTTCACTTTTAACATGTATTTCAATCATTGAAACATATCAAATGTATGGCATATGTTCGAGATATAAAAGAGGATTTGAATCTGGTTTGGTGGTTTGGTTGTGTCTCATTTTAAGTCTCGTGTTTAAATGGATCATAACATGATATTTGTATGTATGCAAGATCTGAACACTTGGTTGTTTTTTTAAGTATGATTTGTATTGTGGGACAGCAATTTGAACAGATTCAGTAGAATGGTCCATATATAATACAGCAAACAACATATTTTTAGTCATTTTCTGCTCTATTTACATTTCATTTCTCATTCTGATGCAACTTTCTGACTTTCCAGACAAAGGTTAAAGTGATGACTCTCAGAAAGAAGGCTGAGCTCTGACCGTGTTCTCCAGACCCAGGTAGGGCACGTTGCAGCGGACAGCAGCGTCCTCCATGTGCTGACAATCCTCTGAGGTGATATTTTTAAACGGACAGGTCCAGATGGACTTCTCCGTCCCCTGGCACTTCACCTCGTTCATGTAAATGGGACCCATACCTGCAGACGGACACACAAGAGAAACTGTGCACACTCTGTCTTTAAAATGCATTTTGTGCAGAATTGATCTGCAACTCCATCCAGACTTTATGTTTATGATAATCTATGAGCAGTTTCTGATAAGGGCTGTGAATGAGATTAAATCTCAACATTGCCTGCTGCAATATTCTAGTTGCAGACAGTGTAATATTTCTTTAACCTGAAATGTTTCAGAATACCAGATTACATTTTTTGCAGTAAATGTTTCTGCTCTACACCAGTGTTACTCAACCCTGCTTGACTAAAGAGACAACTGTTGGAAACTATCTTTGCAGGGGGCAACAATCTAAGTGATGAAAGGTGGCAAAAACAGCAAGAAGTAGCAATAAAAATACATTTACTGTGGCAAAAGTGGTGAAATAGCAGCAAAAGTGGTTGAAATGGGGCAAAAAGTGGAGAGTATCCATTTTTTTAATTGATCTTATGTGATCTTATTTCCTGAGGTGTGAGTTCTGGGTTGTCATGATCTGTAAGACAGACTTAAACATTTCAAGAAATTAAGGCTTGAAATATTTCACTCTATGCATGATGAGTCTACATAATAACTGAGTTTCACTTTCTGAAAAGAGTGACTAAAAATCTTTAACTCTTTCACAATATCCTAATTTTTGAGGTGTACATGTACATGCAAACAGTTACTTTTGTGTTTGTTCCATTTTTTTAAAATAAAAATCCCACATTTCTCCCTCATGTTTCTGTTGTTCTTATTCAAAATGAGAAAAATTAAATAAACATCTCCTTTTATATACTGATTGGTATGAACAACACATAAGCAGGTAATCTAAAAACATTGGCACGATAATTCTCCATCAGATAATCCTGTCTAGTTGTTCAGCCTGATTTCCAAAGCATGCCCTGTGAATGAACTGAAGCCCTGAAATTCTTCCAGACTCCACAAGGTGAACTCTTTTANGATCAGATTATAATGATCCGGGTCTTTACCGTCCTGCTGTCTGGACTTTGATCAGCTTCAACAAATGAAAACTTCTGATGCCAAAACTCAATATCAGGGGCATCTTTTCTCCTTGTTTACTTATTTAGGAGCATCATATCTTTTTAAATCTGCCCCCCCTTTATGTGCAGAATTGAGATCTGGTTTTTGCTCATGTCAAACATTTGTATTTGGGTCAATGACGTGACATCCCTTTTTTTGTGTCCGAGTGTAATATTTCCTTCCATCATGAATTGAGTATTTCATCACATGTATTTCTTTATTCTATGAAACCTGTCTTATTTGAACACATCTTTAAACTATTAAAATATAACATGTTTTTTTGTGTTTTAGTACCTCAAACCCCCAAAATGTCAGGTGGTGCAACCGTCCTGACAAGTATCCACAGTAATTAAACTCTAAAAATTGAATGTCAGTTATTGTAAATGGAAATTAAAAAAAACAGTGGCATTATTTTATGCTTGAACCTCATTAAATAAAACATTCTTTGCAAATAAAAAGAATTTTAAAGCTGTTGAGAAATTTAAAAAACTTTTGTCCCGTAATTTTCACCTTGTCAAATGTCAGGGTGGTGCAACCGTAACATTAGACTTTTATTTTAAATTGAAGAGAATAAAACAGGAAACAGGAAACTGCATCAGCCAGAGGAGCCCAAATGACATTTGTGACCAAGTGGAAAAGTTTGTAGATTTCTCTGAAATACTGATAAAAAAAAGTTTTTTTCACTTCATTGGTGACTGGAACAATTTCCATGTCAGGTGGTACAACCAATGTAATAATGTGAAATGTTATTTTAACATAAAATTATGTATCTTATTCACAAATAAAAGAAATAAAACACACAAAATGAAAATGTATGAGTCACTACGACACTTGAGAGAAACTTGCCAATAATTTCACACAGAAAAAATAACAGGAACATATAAATATATTTTCATATATTTGGTTGGGCCACCTGACATTTTTGGGTGCTCAAATTAAAAATACTATAAAAAAAATGAACCTAAAACTTTGAAATGTTGGTCAACTACTGAAATCTGTTAAAAACTTAATTCTTCACTCAGAAATATTTTTTTTTATCCATTTTCAAAGAACTTTTAAAAAATACGTTTTTAGACCCTCTTTTTGTCATTGACCCATTTGCAGATTTTGTGACCTCAGCTGTGTAGGTAGATGTGTGTGTAACTGTGCGTGTGCCTGTGTGAGTCTCCGCCGGGTGGAGCTGGGTGATTGAAGAGTCTGTGTGGTCACCAATCAGGAGTGGCAGTGGGCTGGCTCACTCCTCAAAAAACCAGCTGCAGCTCCATTGGAGAGCGACTTGATCTTTCGTGGCCTGTGGCTTGAACCCTATCTCCACTGGACGTTTGATGAATTAAAAATCATTCAGGATTGGTTTTAGCTTGACTGTAAGCTTAGTTTTTGAGAGATCCTTCATTTGTTTCATTACATCTTTGAAGGCACCTTTGTTTGTGAAAAAATATTCCTATTATTTCATTAAACACTTTCATTTACCTGAGCACCTGGTTTTATGTTACCCTCTTTACCCCTTTAAGAGCTGTGGTTGTAAATGCAGACGTGCCTGTGAAATCACGTTCAGTGCTCTTTAAACAATGGGCATGTTGTTGGCTGCAAATAAAGTGTTATTCCTGCATAAATAGTCAGTGAAAACTGAGCTAATGCTCTTTCAGCCAATACGCTGTTACTGGGGTACTTTCACTCAGGCAGACTACAGAGCGGATGAATGAAAGTGAAGCACAGAGAAAACCCAGCACAGTTTTCCAAAAAATGTCAAAAAGAAGATCCTCCTGGGTTATAAAATCTCCACTGAAGTTTCTATGTGATTCTGAGACAAAGGGAGCATTTGAAGGAGCAACTTCATGTGAGAAAAGGTAACACTAGATGGGGTGAATTTCAGAATTAATTAATCTCTCTCTATCTAATTTTTAATTTGTAAACATGATTATATGTGTAGATTGATGCTTGTATTGTGAGGTGACTTTTTTAGAACAGTGTATCAAGTCTTATTTGTTCAATTTGTGTATATTTCAACACTGAAAATACGTAGTAACCTTTTAGAATGGAGTAACGGGCTGTTTTTGTACTATGAGAACAAAATCGGGTTCATGTGAGTGTTGCACGATACATAATTTAGTGCAAGTATTTCTTCTGCTTTTTCAGAGAAGTGTTTCCAGTCTTCTTTGCACTATATACATGATTTGAGGCCTGTATTGTTGCTAACCTTTGTAAAATAATGAACCATGCCTTTTTTGTACCATACAGTGGGCATGAGCATCTAAATAGCTTTCACCTACTTTCACTTTCAATTTTTGTCTCATGATGAGGAGCAGCCACCCTCTATTCAAATGTGTGCAAGGAAAAGGAGAAGCTGTGAGACGCCGGAGGTTCTGTTGAAGTTGTAAGATAAAATAAGAGAAAAAGACTCATAAATGTTATTGGACGTATGTTTAAATGTTCAAATTTTAAGTTTATTTTGAAAAATTAGTTTGCTCTGTGTTATTCCTTCATAAAACCTCTACAATGCAATTTTTTTGTGATTTTCTTGGGTTCAAACTGTTTTTCTCTCATATAACAGGCAGTAAATTGGAAATAACTCATAGATATTGAAATTTTAAGTATTCCAGAAAAATAGGCCAGAGCACTTACCCTCAGGACATTTCTGGACCATTTTATTTTCAAAATAAGGAAAAAAGTCCAGGCAGGGATTTTGAGGCTCAAGTGGTAAAGGGTTAAAAACTCCTAGAAACAGAGAGTCAGCTTGATGTTTAACTCCAGGTCTATTTGCTGAGTGTGCATGTTTTCTATCATCGACACTTCATCGTACTTCACCCTCCAAACTCCCATCATCCCGAGGTGGCTGTGATTTTTTTTTTGAAGGAATTCCTTCCTTTCACCTCCGCTCCTTTCTGATTTCAGAGACATTCAGGAATGTTTTCGGACTTTTCCAGCCAGTTCATGGTCTCAAGTCTGTGTACCTGCTGCCTCCACCGACTTCCTCTGTGGTAGAAATCAAAATGTACACACACGAGGGCAGACGTCCCCACCCAGAGCTTCTGGGAGCTGAGAGTGAAAAGACTGCTTGTTTCGTCCTCAGTGGAATCTCAGGGCCGTTAACCCAAAAACATGAATGGAAGAACTAACAAGAAAACACACACCGCATATAAAATGAAGCTGAAATGTGTGTGTGTGAGAGAGATTTACTGCCAAAGAAGCAGAGCATACATGTGTTTAAAGAACCTTCACTGACATGAACATTAATGAGCTGATCTGTGTCAGATGGTTTCCACACAAAACTCTTCCTTTCACATCTTCCTGTCTTTGTGTTATTCCTTTCCTCATGCTCTAAATTCCTTGACTTATTAAAATAAGCGCTGACTGAGGGATCTGTGCAGGAATGTGGATCTGTGAAAGCATATTATCAGTGCTGAGGTCAAAAGATGACCAGAGATAAAAAACTGGCTGCAGATGGACAGCTGATGACTGAACTCATTCTCCTCTCCTCTTTGAATGTGCAACAGATCATTTTTCTGCTTCCTCATCCCTCTTTCTTACCTTGTCCCATGCGGGCTCCTGTCAGAGCCTCTTTGGCGCTGCCGTAGCCCAGCTCCCTGCAGACCACGCTGGCAGACTGCAGGTTCCAGCGATCGTCACAAACCGTCCCCCACTCGTTGTTTTTCAGCACCTCTACACGACCCTCGCCAAGCCTGGCTCCTCCCTTCAGCCTCACGTTACTCTACGCACCAATCAGAGTGTAGAACAAACAAATGTTAATCTTCATCTGGTGGGAAAAATTTAATTTACAGTATTTTGATCAGGAGTAAAGTAATTTTTAAAAGCTGCAGCATGTTTCTGCAGAAGAAAATCCTGTTTGGTAAATGAAGCCTTCTTAATTTCCTCCTCTATTTCTTGCTGCAATTTTCTAATCGCAGACAGTATAATGTTTCTTTAACTTTAAACATGTAAGAATACCAGATACAATTTTTGTAGGTGATGTTTTATGCTCTACAACAGTGTTACTTAACCCTAACCTTAAGTGGCAAAAATGGGAAGAAGTAGCAAAAATGAGTGAGAAGGGGCAAAAAATTGGGAGAAAACCAAAAAAGAGTCAAAAAGTAGCAAAAAGTGACAAAAAATATGAGTGAAAAGTGAATCTAATGGACATTAGGCAGACATGAGTACTGAAGAAATGAACATCCTTTTAGAGTGTGACATTTCTGATAAACCATTCGGTTTTAGTCTGATGTAACATTCTTATTTTGTAAGACACTGAATTATGTGATTTTATTATCAGTAAGCAATAATCACCAACATTCCAAGGCTTGAAACTATAAACTCTATATATAAAGAGTCTATACAATATTTGGGTTTCACCTCCTAAAAAGAGTGACCAAAAACATTTAACTTTTTCATGATATTCTATTTCTTTTAAATGTTCCTGTATATGCAAACAGATTTTCTTATGAAGATTTTTTTTTTTTTTTTTTTTTATTACAAAAATCCTTCTTCTCTCCCTTTTGTATTTTTTTTCTTATTCCAAACAAGAGTGAAAAGAAAAAGATGATCCCATTTAATTCTCCAATTGATATCAAATTTGCTTTATGAATCAAAATTGCTCGTCTTTTTTTTGTATTTATCTAACATGGTGCAGTTTTTGATTAAGAGTGATGCATTGCTTGTGTTTGTTTCACAGGATGTAAGACGGAGAACCCAAAAATAAAAGCATAATAAATCACAATTTCAATAAAGGGAAAAATAATCGTAATTAGATTATTTTTGCAAATAGTTCACCTCTTATGTCCTCAGCTGCATTTTTAGGAAAAATGAATTTTTCATTCATAAAAAGAATTCGGACCCTTCGTGGAACACAAAATCATTGTTCAACCTACACTGTCCAGCTTCTTTTAGGAGCTTTAAACACATTTTCCTGTTTGTACCATGATCCATCCCAAACCATATGGAAATGTGTGTGCTGAGTCTGTCAGTAAGTTACCGAGATCTTCAGTTTCTTTTTCAGGCCACTGTTCTGCATAAACTGTGGCCCCGGCATGCAGCTTATGACAGCCGGCGTGCCGCCCTGGCAGGGGGATGTGGCGTTGGGCTTGCTGAACTCCAGGGGGCAGGCAGCCAGGTGGACCTCTGTGCCCGTGCACTCCACCGAGTGAACGTGGAAGTAATTCTTCTGACGCTCCAAATAAAGTCTGGAGGAAACAGGCACAGAAAGAGAAACCTGATGATCCTTTCTTTTATATCTGTAAATATTTGTAAAACTGTATTAAAATAGAAAACAGCAAACACATTCTCACGATAAAAGCATTTACATAAATCATTCCAAAGACTTGTTCAAGTAAGCCAGACTTTTGTTCTTAAATTTCTGCACTTTCCCTCTAACAGGTGTTGAACAGGTGTTTGTACAGAACAGGACAGGCTGAATGTTTTTTTTTTGTTTTTTTCAGAGAATAAACTATTTCTGTTGGTCTGCACATCCAAAACTATTCCAGAAACGCTTCACAAGTTCATATCAGAACACGTTTAGTTTTATGGTTTTGGATGCAGCATGTGTGTGGGTCTTTCTAAACAGATTAAATAACCCACTGAATAGTTCATCCTCAGGTTACCTTTTGCTGGGGCTGCTCAGTTTAGGCTTAGAGTTAGCTTTAGCTTTGGGTGTGGGCCTGAAACGTAAACATGGGTTAGACTGAACAGTCAGGAAAACACAACGTGACAAAGTGAACGATGAGCTGTAATGATGCTGTTTAAAAAGGATGTATCTCCTTCATGCTCAACATCAACGCTGCGTTATATACTGCTATATTCAGAGGCAGGGGTGCTGGGTGTGCATGGGGGATGCAGTCACCCCCTCAGGGCCCAAATGTAGAAAAATGTGCTGAAGTGTCCTCTTGAGACACATAACATGGCCTAACAAGCCTTTGGGAGACAGACCCATGCTGAAGTGTCCTCCTGATTGGAAAGCTCCAGTAATCTGCCTATTTGACTGGTTAAAACATGATACACTGGCCTCCTAGCCGCCAAAACCAGTGTTGGGCTGGTTAATGAAAAAAAGTAGCAAATTACTTATCACTCGTTACTCTTTGTAAAAGTAATATTATTACTTTACTTATTACCTACTGCCAAAAGTAATATATTGCATAACTGATTGAATTACTTTTATTTACACACCAAGTTGGTAATTGTGTCCTTTGATAAAAGAGGTGAAGAGAGAGGACGCTGACGCTGTTTACTGCTTCTCCAGTTCAAAATTCTGACACTGTCCTCTTTCTCTTCCACAAAACTAAAGCAACGGGCATATTTCCATGTACTGCTCTATCTTTCATGCTAGCTTGGGTTAGCAGTTATGTTTGACAACAATGGTAAAAAAAAAAAAAGCCCATCAGCCAAGAAAAACTTCCCACCGCTGTGATTAGAAGATGCTGGATTCTGCTGGAAAACCACAAACCTGGCAACCATGACTGGAGCTCCCTCACTGCTCGGGTGACAAACATGACGACATCAATCAGTGGATTTTTGTGTTTAAATTCATAAATGACAATGTTAAGAAAGTAATGAGTCATTTTTGGGTGAATAATGGTAATGGGTGTAATATTGAAATATGGATTTCAAGAGTAATTTGTTTCACTACTCGTTACAAGTAAAAGTAATATTATTACAAGTAATGCGTTACTGCCAAACAGTAGCCAAAACACATGCTAAAGGGCACTCTTGGCAGCCAAAACATGCACTGAAGTGGCACCTGGGGGCCAAACACATGCTACGATGCTCTCCTGATTGACTAACCACACTACTATGCCTCTTTGGCTGATTAAAACATGAGACACTGGCCTCCTGGGAAGCAAAACACATGCTTAGGTGCCCTCTTGGGAGCCAAAATATATACCTAAGTACCCTCTCAGGCTCCAAATGCTTGCTAAAAGGCCCTCCCTGGTGACAAACTTGACGAAAGTGCCTTCTTGGGAGTGAAACACATGCTGAAGTGCCTTCTTGGTTGACTAACCACACTGATCTGTCCCTTTGGCTGGTTCAAACAGGACACACTGTCCTCCTGGGAACCAAAACATGTGCTAAAGTCACCTCCTGGTTGGCAAACCTCACTCATCTGCCCCTTTGACTGTGTAAAACATGACAAACTGCCCTCCTGGGATCTGAAACACATACTTGAGTGCCCTCCTCTAGGTAACCAAGCAGGGCGTGCTAAAGTGCCCTTTTGGGAGCCAAACAGCTCTGTCTGTATGTCACTTTTTTTCTTTTGCCCCTGCCCTACTAAATCTCTGTGTACGCAACTGTTCAGAGGATTCATTAAAAGAGACACATCCTTTAAAAAAGCAACAAAACAAAGACACATTTGAAAAATGAAACCACTCAAACTGTAAAAACTACAGAGCCAAAGATAAGAGGAAACTCTTCGTTCAACACACATTATAGAACAAATGGAAAGATTGTTCATATGTCCTCATACTTTTGGCCATGAAATCATGATTATTTACATGTTTGTTAGTAAAACTTGTGCTATGTTTCTGTTATTTTTCACAATGTGAACCCAGAGTTACCACATTGATGTTAGTGATGCATGGCATTTCTTTGTGATTAATAATAAACTTGAGTGATTTAGATTCTGCAAACATCCATCACCCAAAGAGAAGCAAGAAGCACAGGTCACTTCCTGTATCACAACCCAGGAGTCTCAGACTTCAGGTTACAGATGTTAGGATGTTAAACTCCTGACCTCTCCCAAAAAGCATGCCATGTGCAGAATGGAATTAGATTTAAAGAGTGAAAGAGATTAAAAACCTGACACAGAAAAGACTGACAAAACTGACCAATCAAGAAGGCTTAAAGAATCTAGAAATTGAAGCACTTGATTGTGTTTTTGATGGGAGGTTTATGATTTGTATGGTTTGTGAGCTAGATTTAGAAGTTTGGATATCTAATATGTACACACCTGAATAACATTTTAAGACCAGCTGAAAAGTTGCAGGAATTTATAACATTTCGGACTGTTGGATCTTAGAGAGGTTCTACGTAGAGCTGTAAAATGCAAAAAGACGAAATGTAAGTGAGCCAAAAAAAAAAAGGATGAGCAAACCCCCAAACTTCAAAAATCAGTTTGTTATTCCTTGATGTGAGTGTTTTTCCAGGAGGTTAGCGGGAACGTTGCTCCGAGTGGTGAAGATGCTTCATGGAGGACGCCCACTGTCTGGAACTGATGTTCATTTTTATAAACATCCCCAAATGTTCTCGATGTGATTTGGTGTGAGTCACATATGATAGGATGTTCCAAAAGAGTGAGATTATTCCTCTGGAAGAAGAAGAAGTCCTTTGTCAGGCAGCCATTCTGAACTGTAGCGTTATCCTGGGAAAAACCCTGTCGTAAGCACACAGAGCAGGGCCCTCAGTCATGAAGGACGCTCCTTGCAACATCTGCACAAAGCCAGCCACCATTTAACGACCCTGAACAACTGTCAGCTCCATTGTTCCATTCTACTGTGCTGCTTAGAAAACATCTAAGTGGGATCTCATCTTCATGACAGTAACATTGGACGCCATCAGGACCATCAAGGTTACATTTTTTTTCTCCTTAGAGAAAAAAAACTTTCTTCCACCTTTCAGTGTCCCATGATGCTCTCTGTCAAAGTCCAATAGGGCAATTTAGTGGAAGGAGAAGAGGTCTTTGAAGAGGTTTTAGTTCTTAAAGTTCTTCTCTCTCAGACACCATCTGATAGTTATTGGGCTGCAGTCGACTCCAGAAACTACCTTCAAATTCTGAGTGGCTGTCTTACTGCGTCCACACTCAGCAGTGATAGCGTTGTGTTGTGAGAGGTCTTGTTTATGCTGCTCAACAATCCAACCATATTCAAAGAGAGAAAGAGTTTTAGTCTTTGCCATCAGGAGGTCATGACAGTGTGAATACCAGACAGAAAATGAGGTTGAATCCATATTTTTGCAGATAGTGTTTTTTTAAAGGACCTTTTGAAGATACAACAGTGTAAAATATTTGCAATTTTTCAGCTGGTCTTAGATTTTTATCAGGAGTGTAATTGTCTGGATTAGCTTAGTCCTGACAGTCTGTTTTATGTCAGAGGAAACGTTATCAGTAAGAATAAAACTAATGCAGCTGTTAATACGGAGAAACATCCAAACCCTATTCACACAGAAGAACCTGATATCAAAGAGGGAAACCTAGTCTAGTTAACAGGAACTAAAAGCTTTTTTTTCTACTCTAACAGGAAACCCAGGGTCAGTCTCTGCTCACAGGTGGAGCTTGACGGTGGCTTTCTCTCTCACAGTGTACCTTCCACCAGCTGAAACATTAACCTTTGGCCTGGACACCTTCTCAGCCGCTCGCTTTTTCAGACGTCTGCAACAGTGAGACAGCCAGATTCCATCACACACAGGAGAGAGACTACATGTAAACACACACAGACTCCATATATGTACTCATACACACACACACACTCAGCTGCACATACACATGTCTTTCAGGTGAAGCTCTGCAGGGTCAGCAGTGAACAACATTTCTGACATTCCTCAAGCCGCACTGATGTTATGTGATAGACTCAGGTCACCGATGTACAAGCAGAGTTACAGAGCTGTTATCCAGAGTTCAGCTCAATAACTACCGTTAGAGTTCAGTCTCAATATAAGCAGACACTCAGAGGAACGCTTTCTCATCAACACCATCAGTGAAGAACATCTGCTTACAAACACTTTCATGAACAATCTTTGATTCAGCAAAGTTCATTTTCCAACAGAACGCAAATGCTTCAGGCCTCTGTTCTCCTGCGCTGAGGGAATTGTGAAAAAGCTGATTGTCTGTCTTCAGCCCCTCCTTAACTCACACATTCAGACTGAAATACTAAAAGAAAGAGACAACAAGAGCCCCGGACTATTCCCCTGAGCCTCAGCCTTCACACACTCTTGAGAGAAAACACACATTTCCCCTCACACTACTGAGAACCATCTGCAGGGGATGAATAAGACGCTTTAAGCTGGAGTGCAGCCAGGAATGTGTGCAGTCATAGTCACAGTCGATTGGACCAACAAACCACAGTTAGGGTCAGTTTGACTGTTAACACATCTGAGATGATGAAACTCTGGAAATTGTACAACTCTAAAGGTGAAACAAATCAAGGACCCAGCTGTGAATCATTGCTCCAACTTGTGACTCCAACTAGGGTTGAACATTTTATTGTTTTCTGATCAAAATCACAATTTCAGACATCCTATCATACAACCGCAATTCAAATGAAGTTGGGACGTTGTGTAAATAGTCAATAAAAACAGAATACAATGCTTTGTAAATCCTCTTAAACCTATATTCAATTGAATACACCACAAAGACAAGATATTTAATGTTCAAACTGAAAAACTTAATATTTTTGTGCAAATATTTGCTCATGTTGAATTTGATGCCTGCAACAGGTTTCAAAAAGGCTGGGACAGGGGCAACAAAAGACTGAGAAAGTTGAGGAATGCTGAAAAAACAGCTGTTTGGATCATTCTACGGGTGAACAGGTTCATTGGAAACAGGTGAGTGTCATGATTGGGTATAAAAGGAGCATCCCCTACAGCTTTAACAGCCCAACAATTTAAAAACAATGAATTAAAAACCGACATCTTTGTACAAAGGATCTTACTGAGGAACTCAGGAACACTTCAGCAAACCATTGTCAGTTAATACAGCTCATCACTACATCTACAAGTGACAGCTCAAACTCTACCATGCAGAGACAAAGCCATACACCAACAGCATCCAGAAATGCCGCCACCTTCTCTGGGTCTGAGCTCATTTGAAATGGACTGAGGCAAAGTGAAAAAGTCTGCTGTGGTCTGATGAGTTTCAAATTGGTTTTGGAAATCATGGATGTCGTGTCCTCTGGGCAAAAGAGGAAAAAGACCATTCAGATTGTTGTCAGCACAAAGTTCAAAAGCAGCATCTGTGATGGTATGGGGGTGTGTTAGTGCGCATGGGATAGGCAACAAACATATCTGTGATGGCACCATCGATGCTGAAAGGACATACAGGTTTTGGAGCGACACATGCTGCCATCAAAGCAACGTCTTTTTCAGGGACATCCCTGATTATTTCAGCAAGAAAATGAAACCAAGACACACTATGCATTTGTTACAACAGCATGGCTTCATTGTAAAAGAGTGCAGCTACTTGACTGACCTGCCTGCAGTCCAGACCTGTCGCCCATTGAAAATGTATGGCACATTATGAAGCGCAAAATACAACAACTGAGACCACGGACTGTTGATCAACGGAAGACGGAGACAGAATTCCAGCTCCAAAGCTTCAACATTAGTGTTGTCAGTTCACAAACACTTACTGAGTGTTGTTAAAGGAAAGGTGATGAAACAGAGTGGGAAGCATCAACCTGTTCCAGCTTTTTTGAAACCTGTTGCGGACATCAATTTCAAAACAAGCAAATATTTGCACAAAAACAGTTCAATTTTTCAGTTTGAACATTAAATATCTTTTTTTTTTGTGGTGTATTCGATTGAACATAGGTTGAAGAGAACTTACAAATCACTGTAGTCTGTATTCTGTCCGTCATATTGCACACAGCGTCCAAAACTCATTGGAATTGGGGTTGTACTATTCTGTGGAATATCATATCCTATTGTTATATATTGTATCATAAGTTAATGTTTGTAAATTTATCATAATGTATCATAACATAAAAACATATCATAATGTGACCTATCGTATCACAGTTATGTGTTTCATAATGTATCATAATGTATCATCTCTTTGTACGTCATATTGTGTTATATCATATACTGTATCACATTATAATGTATAATGTCAAAAGCAGGGTAGCAAAGGGGTGGGAAATTTCTGGTAAATTTCAGGAAAGTTTCCAGGAAATTTTCATGAGAATTTAAGCTTGAAATTTTGGAAAAATTTTGGGTTTTGTTGCAGCCAATTTAAATAGATTTTGCCAAGGGAATTCTTAGCTCTAAAATTGTTTTCTTGTCATCAACTTGAATGAGGTTTTCTAAATCAAACTTGGCTGAGACACCACAATTGGATGCAAATTCAGCTGTGTACCATGATTCATGTGAAAACAATTCTAAGCACATCTGATCATCATTAATCACGGCTTCACTCACCCACAGTGTTTTTCTCTTTTCTGGATTTCTAGTCCTGAAGTTCTGTTAAGGTAAGTTTTGATGAGGTAAACATATTTGATGGTATTGTTTAACTATAAGTAATGGAAAAATGTATGTTGAACTAACTAATGCTCATCCATGATATATAATGATACATATTAACATATATCATTGACAATAAATATTGTAATTTTAGTGGCTAGCAATAACAAATCCCTGAGAATTCCCTAAAAATTTATTTATAATGACATTTGAAAATATTGCATAAGACATGTTTGTATGTATGTCTGCTCATAACGAACGAAATTGTTAAACTGGGTATAATTAGGTAAATGCAGCTGATATCATCTCTGGTTAAATCCCAAAACTTCCTGAAAATTCCCAGAGTTTTGCAACACTTGTCCTAAGACATCATCATTTATTATATCCTAATGTTTTGCATCAATCCATGTTTTTATACAACACCAAATTATAACAGACATCTCAAGATATTTTCCAAGAGATATTAAAAGGTCAAAACGTGTTGGTGTTAATAAAATTTAATCTAATAAATAGACTAAACATCAAGACAAATTAGGAAGTCTGATCTCATCGCAACCCACCATGAGTCCAGCACTTTTCAGTGTTAAGCAAGTTACAGTGTACACATGGTATCAAAATGTAAGGTACCATAACACACTGTATCATACATAATTATTGTCTTGTATTACCTCACACTGTATTACAGTGGATCACGTCATTATACTATTTCACACCATGGCCTACTGTGTAATATTCTGCTGTGTCATGTCTTACACCGTTTTGTGTTGTATTGTACGATCCCAGGATGTTCTTATGTTCTTTCATGTGTGAAAACATAAGACAAACACTTTGGCTCTTACTTCTCCATTGCTGCAAATGATAAACAATGACTCTAAACCTCCTTTGAAGGTCACTGAACAAAGACAAAGCACCCTGCTGGGACAAAAATCACAGCTGCTGTCATGTGGAGCCAAAAGAAAAAACAAAAACAACTTCAGAGAGAAGAAATAAGGAACAGAGGAGGACAATCAAAGTCACATCCAGATGCTTTAACTCCCATCATATGCTCTGATGTGAATCCATGCTGTTGCTTTAATAACCACACTAATCAGCTGAGATCCTGTTTATGATTTAGTCATAGTAATCCCTCTTTGCTCAGAAAATTGAACCAAGATACTGTCAAACAGGCCACTGAAAACTTTCCCTTATGACTGAATGAGAAACGTTACAGACACGTGTTGCTGGAGAAACAAAAGTTTGTTTCTGCAACACAAAGTAATAACAGCTGCTATCATGCCCTCTCCTTTCCACTTACTTGTAGAAGTTCTTGTTGACTTTCCTCTCGTGCGGGAATCCCAGCATGCCACAGACCACACGCGTGTTTTTGATCGTCCAGCCCTGGTCGCAAATCTGTGCCCAGCCGTCTTTGTACTTCACCTCCACGACACCCTCTGTGATGGGCGTCTTCTTTCTGGCCACAGGAACCACGGGCCGGAGCCGCACCACCTCTATCCTGTTATCATCGACCCGAGCCTGCACAGAGACAACCAGACAGTTTAATATGACCTCACATCAGAATATGATTGGATATGGTGTTTTTGGCCTGATAACATGGGCAAAAGTTGACACAAATGTGTTTGAATGTCTACTAAAGGTAACCATCCTCACCTGTGATCTGTTAGCTTATAATCAATGTGTGTGTATCAAAGGTCAGTGAGTTTCTGAGCTCTTGTCAGGCGCATGCATCTTTCATCCTGTGCTACACTGACATTTTTGGATTGTGAGTTATGGGGAAAGCAAAAGAATTTTTAAAGGATCTGTAAGAAAATGTAATCCAAATGTATAAAACAGGAAAATGATTTAAAAAGATATCCAAGGAATTGAGGATGCCATTGAGCAGGGTTCAAACTCTCATTAAAAAAGTGGAACATGAGGGATTCTGTTGAAACCAAACCACGGTCAGGTAGACCAACAAAAAGAATCAGCTACAACTGCCAGGGAAATTGTTAGGGATGCAAACAAAAACCCACAAATAACTTCAGCTGATATACAGGATTCTCTGAAAAAATGTGGTCTGGCTGTTGTAAGACGCACAATAAGGAGGCACTTGAAGAACAATGGACTGCATGGTTGAGTCGCCAAAAGAAAGCTATTTCTACACAAATGCCACAAAGTATCCTGCTTACAACATGCAAAACAGCTTAGAGACAAGCTTAAAAAACTTCTGAAAAATTTGTAGTGATGAGACCAAAGTTGAACTTTTTGTCCACAACCATAAACATTGTTCCATTTGGAGAGGAGTCAACAAGGCCTATGATGAAAGGTCCACCATTCCTACTGTGAAACATGGAGGTGGATCACTGATGTTTTGGGGATGTGTGAGCTACAAAGGCTCAGGAAACTTGGTCCAAACTGATGAATGAAGGATGAATGCAGCATGTTATCAGAAAATACTGGAGGACAATTTACACCCATCAGCCCAGAAGCTGCGGATGGGACGTACTTGGACGTTCACACATGACAATGATCCATAACACAAGGCCAAGTGGACCTGCCATTGGCTATAGCAGAACAAAGTGAAGGTTCTAGAGTGGTCATCTCAGTCTTGTGACCTCAATATCATTGAGCCACTCTGGGGGATACCTCAAATGTACAGGTCGTGCAAGACAGTCCAAGAATTTACAGGAACTGGAGGCTTTTTGCCAAGAGGAATAGGCAGTTTTACCATCTGAGAAAATAAAGACCATCATCCACAACTACCACAAAGACTTCAAGCTGTTATTGATGTTAAAGGGGGAAATACACGCTATTAAGAACTGGGGTATGTAAACTTTTAATCAGAGTCATTTTGGAAGTTCCTGTTGTCGTTATGATTTAAAAAGAGAAAACATTTGTTTTAAGTAAATGCCTTCACCCAACCACTAACCATGAGGGAAAGAAAGGTTTTTTGTGTTATCATTCATTTTCTTTGAAAAATGGCTAAAGAATCATAAATTCTGCTGGGGTGTGTAAACTTATGAGCACAAACTAATAAATAATTGGTGGATGTAAAATGTGTCAGCGGTGGACATTTGAAGACAGAACCACTCTTTAGGGATGTGAAAGGCTGGGAACAAAAAAGGAAACATGAACCTCTGATCCTAAATATTTATGGAAACCCAATTATCCCAAAGCTGTTTTCATCATACTCATCTAGCTATCTCACCCACAAAGGGAAATGTGCTCACTCACACGTTTCCTTGAGACTCCAGAATGGGAGAAACAGGCTGAAAATTGAGTCAGAACTATTATGGGGAGTAGTTTGGGTCAAACTCTCTCACTTACAGCTCATGAGTGGTAAACGTGACCGTCTGCGATTGCCAGCACTAAAATGAGTCACTTCCGCTTGGTTTTATTTGGAAAAGAAACGTCTGTGGTCTGTAGGGAGTCTGGAGGCCACATCTGATGGAGTCTGACTCCCAGCAGCAGCAGGAGCAGCAGCAGCACTTAGAAGGAGTGATAACATCCAAAAGTCTGCCCTCTCACTCTTATTAAGACTTTTTCCCATAACAACTTTTTTGTCTCTGTAACAGAACTTCATTATCCATGTACTGGAGCAGTCAGCAGGAGTCAGGAGAGAAGGGCTCCCTGTCTAACCCTGCTCACCTCACACCAGTCAGTCACACAAACAAAGAGGACAGAAGGAAAAATGACAACCAGCTACAAACAGCTGAAATGGCGTCTGGTCTCAGCTGAGCTTCCTCAGAGTAAACTCAAAGTTTCCTTCAGTTTCAGAAATCTGTGTTTACACGGGAAGGGTTTAGTGAGCACACTCAATCTGCTTTTTATCATTCCCACCTGTGGATACGTGGATACTAACGCTCCCTGAATAGTTTCACATGAGATGTGAGAAGTGAACCCAATGTCCTTATCAAGAATTCTTTGAGAATCATGTAGAACAAATTACTTTAGTGTCATTAAACCAACAAACATGACTTAAATGTGTTTAAAAAGCTGTACATCATTATTCAAACTGAACTTTTTAGAAAACCTAAACCAATAGAGTTGGGTGACTGTCAATATCTAAACTCACATACTATCCTCTGTCTTTATTACATGCCTTTGGGAATGGTAGCCGGCTTTCTTTTTCTTTTTTGTGTAGCCAGCACTTAACCATAAACAGCTTCCAGCCATAACCTCCTTTTCTGCAGAGCACTTTTTACAGTTCACTTAGTAACATGAGAAAAAACCCTGAATTCAGGCCAACAACGTAGGCATCCTCATTTCTTGGTACATAACATTGCAGTTCTTGTGTTCTGATACACCTCTGTTCCATTCTAAACATAAAGTTATACAGATGTTTCTTTCTAGCATGCTTAGCAATTTTTCCATCAGATTTAAGTATATGTGAAAATAGAATGGGTACCAAGTGTGTGTTCTATGTTTCTGTCTATGCCATTATTTACAGCACACTTGAAATAATTGGCTTCTTTTTGGCCCTCAATGATGTCCAATACAGCCAGGTATTTGTTTTTAATGCTCTTGTTATGTATCACTGTGTATGAGTTTTGTATTTATTGTTGTAATTGTATTTTCTCGTGCAATTTGTGCAGTTTGATGGATTGAGTTGGCAGAAGTCCTAAGAATTTAGGGGTAAATAGGGAAAATAAAGCCAGCAGTAAAAAAATTGGCTTTGCCTAATTTCTGGAGGGAGTAACAGTTGTAATTAAAGTGTCTTAGAAAGTAAAATTGTAAGTATTCATCATAAAGATCTCTAAGTGTCCCACACTGGCGTTTTAGGAAACCCTCATTTCAGCCCCTGTTTGAAACTCTTTGTTTTAGCCTTAAAGCTCCCCTCTGATTGGCCAGCCACCTGGAGGTCCCTCAAGCATGAACCAGTTAGGTGATCCTTATGCGATAACATCATTATTTCAGCAAGCTCCTGGGCTTTTTTCTTGGAATAGATTGTTTTGATCTGTTTTCAAATTCAGGGGTTTCTACAACATATGAATATGATAATTTGATAACCTGCATGTTAAGTATGAATATCAAGTATTGTCACTTCACATCCATGTTAAAAAGAAATGGGAAAGCATAATGCCTCCTTTTCCAAGAAATCCTAATTAAAAAATGACTCAACCCTTGTTCTGCAGATGGAGCAGAATTTCTCATCTGAAGCGTTGACCCTGAGGTCATGACCCTTCTTTTCTCCACGCCCCACAGATAATCAGTCAAAGGATCTGTGTTATGGAAGCTGCTGAGTTTATTGCACTGATTCACCTCAGGCTGCTCCTTTTAACAGGTTCCAACACATGGCATTGAGCAGGACTCATCAGTACCATGTGTGGAGCAGTTACAGGTGGAGTTGACTGAGGCGCTGCATGTCTGCTGTGTGGGTTTAACCATATAGTCTATAGGCTGTGAAGCCAACTTTATGAGCTTGTAACAGTTATGTAATGAGCTCTGAGTGTAATTTTAGATGCAACAAAATAAACACTCTCTTTAAATGCATTTTTATGACTTACGTCAATAACATTTGGGTCCACAAAGCCAGGAATCCTCTCGTCTTTGCACACCACTCCGGCGTCTTCGTCATGAGTGCAGTCACTGTTGCCCCAACCCCTGGACCTGCAGAATTCAATGCTCTTCTCACCCCCACTACACAGCACGTTGTCCAGCCAGATTTTCCCTGTACAGACAGAAGAAAGTCAGTACAGCTTCAGAAAACTCTCAAAAAGTCCTGTAGTTTACCAAAAAGTCAAATTCACATGCCTCTTGTCTTGAAGAGACAGTGAAGCTCGTGAAGCTGCTGAGGTCACTCCTACCTTGGCCCTTGCCGTACTTGGCGCTGTGGGTCCACCCTGTGGCTGACACGAAGCCCAGCTGACGACAGAGCACGTTGGCGTTTGTTATAGAGAAGTCGTCATCGCAGATCGTCCCCCACTCTCCCTTGTAGAAAAGCTCCACCCGCCCCTCGTTGTGTTTCCTCGGGTATCCAGACAGTCGAACCTTTAGCCGCTCGATCTGGGGCTGGGAGGTCGGGGACGAGGAGGGTGTGGGCGATGGCGAGGCGCTGCTTGATGTAGTAGTCTGAGCCAAACAGAAGGGTAACCACAACCCAAGCAGAAGGCTGAAGGCTACGCACGGCCTGTGTCTCCACTGCACCATTGTTTCAGCTGCAAGTGGAGGAAAATATTTTTTTTATTCAGGTGTATTTTTGGTCATTTCATGTTCAGATATAAAATAGGAATATCTGAGTCTGTGACATATCTTTCTTTGAAATGCCCAGACAGCAGTGATCATATATCTCAGGCCCTGTTGACCTAAAGCAGTTAAAGAGTGAGCCCTAAATACAAAGATTATAGTCCTTCCTGCAGCAGTCGCTCGATCTTCAGCTGTCATCTTCCAAGAAAAGGCACCAAAAATAACTTACAAAAAAACAGGGGAGGGTGGAGAAAGCTGAGCCAGAGGGTAAGATGGCCCACTCCCTGTGTCTGGGCAATTTTTTACATTTCAGCTATGACTGTTTCATGAAAGCAAATTTATCCCGGTCTAGAAAAGATATCATATATGTTGAGGACATATTAAACCATAAGAACCATTTGGCTAAAGGGTCTTTTTTTTTTTGCAAAGCTAGGTTGTTTTTCCCAAAATGTTGACTGTGGGGCAAAGTGAGCCAGTGGATCAACTGGTGTAAACTCAAAGAGTGTCAAGCACGTTACTGAGACTGTACTTCAAATATGAACAGTTTTTCTCTAAACCAGGGCTTCACAGTTACAAAAGCTTTGACATCTAACCGTTGCAGCATGACACCTGATTAACAGTGAGGTTATTGCTTTCTCAGTATCTCGCCGCTAAGTAATCGTTTTGGACTATGATGAAGTGGCAGATGTTCTTGTACAAAACAAACAGACACGTGTGCTAGTCATTTGCACTGACAGGATTCCTGTGAAAAGGTTCAACAATATCAGGATGATATTATGTTACATCACCTTTCTTTCTAACAACACTCAATAAGTGTTTGGGAACTGAGGACACTAATGTTTGAAGCTTTGGAGAAGGAATTCTTTCACATTCTTGTTGATGAACAACTTCAGTTGATCAACAGTCCGTGGTCTCTGTTGTTGTATTTTGCACTTCATAATGCACCACACATTTTCAATGGGAGACAGGTCTGGACTGCAGGCAGACCACTTTAGTAGCTGCACTCTTTTACTATGAAGCCACGTGTTGTAACAGGTGCAAAATGTGGCTAAGCATTGTCTTGCTGAAATAATCAGGGTCGTCCCTGAAAAAGATGTTGCTTGGATGGCAGCATGTGTTGTTCCAAAACCTGGATGTAGCTTTCAGCATTGATGGTCACAGATGCATTAGTTGCCCATGCCATGTGCACTAACACCCCCCCAAACCATCATAGATGCTGCTTTTTAACTTTGCACTGGTAACAGTCTGGATGCTCTTTTTCCTCTTTCGCCCAGAGGAGAAGGGTTTGAAATGTGGACTCATCAGACCACAGCAGACTTTTCCACTTTGCCTCAGTCCATTCCAAATGACCTCAGGCCCAGAGAAGGGGGCGGTGTTTCTGTCTGTTGTTGATGTATGGCTTTGTCTTTGCATGGTAGACTTTTAACTTGCATTTGTAGATGTAGCAATGAACTGTGTTAACTGACAATGATTTTCTGAAATGTTCCTGGGTCCACGCTGTAAAATCCTTTACCCAATAATGTTGGTTTTTAATTCAGTGCCGCCTGAGGGGTAAAAGGTCACAGGAATTCAATGTTGGTTTTCGCCTTGCTGCTTACATGCAGAGATCCTTCCAGATTCTCTGAATCTTCTGACTATGTTATGGACTGTTGATGATGGAATCCCTAAATTTCTTGCAGTTGAACATTGAGAAACATTATTTTTAAACTGTTGGTCTACTTTTCTCATGCAGTTGTTCACAAAGTATGCACCCTGAAGTTTTCCTAATTTCCTCAATTGGTGGGCAGTCTTAAACTGCATAAAGGCCAAAAGTTTGAATAGAAACATGCCAAGAGATGTTGCTCAAATTGAAGTTACAGCTGTCTACCAGCTCCTGGTGTGAGGTACCAACTACAGGAGGCACTATATTTGCAGCAATGGCTTGTTAAACTCATAAGTGTTGCTAATCGCAATTTTGCGGCTTTGGCACTTAAAGGGTTAAATGATACCCAGGCCTAAGCTGTAAAAAGTAAATTGGTCAAATTATGTTCAAGTGGCTCAATCTGCCCTCTGACTTGGATCAACTTACCCCTAAGTTGGGGCAAGTTGATCCACAGGGCAACTTTTTTAAGAAGTCATGTTTTCATTGCCCTTTGACATTTATTTGTTTTTAGCATTTCCAGTGAAAGTGAAATGAAGGGAGATGTTTTTGTTTTACTGGTGTGTCACTTTCCTTTGCCTAGAGGACAGCAGAAGTAAGAAGTGGCTCAATTTACCCCACTCTCCTTTGATATACACACACCCCCTTCTTAGAGAATCCTAAATTGTTCAGTCTGTACTCCCTTTGCTGAAATGTATATTCAACCAAGAGAGATCTGTGAGAATCATTTGTGCTGAGATAATACCAGAGGGAGCCAGCTTTAGTCACTATAGCTGCCCCAAAAATGTCTCTGATCTGCAAAAGCTGCAGTTTTTACTTCCATAAATAACTGAAGGAAGGTGGTTGGGCTGAAAGTATGCTCAGCATATGGAGGAAGGATTGACATGACCGTGAGGAGCTGCACTGACAGTTTGATTCAAACCATCTGGTTGGTGTTTACTCCGCTCTGATGTGGGAAAAAGGATGACGGAGGACATTAAAAACGTGTAGGCCTCACTGACCACACCATCACACACATTATTATTCAAATCCAGTAAATTAACACCTCTCAGAGCCTTTGTTTCAGATTTTTCTGAGCTGATGTCTGTATCATTCAAAGCATCTTCATCCCTACTTTCTGAGACTATACGTAGTTCTTCCTCACAAAGCGTTCACTCTGCTCTCATAAACCTTCCTGTACAGCTCCGGTCGGCCCTGCATGCTAACATAAGCCTGCTATTGATACTATGACAGCTTCACTCTCTCTTACCTTTTAGAGAGTGGGGGGTTGTTCCTCTGGGGACACAAATACAGTAGTGTGATGTGTTTGTACAGAGACCGCAAACTTAAGGTGCACTTTCCAAAACATGTCTAAGACTGACTGCATCGCCTGAGTCCAGTTTCACTGTGTATGGAAGGACACACACTACGCTTCAGTCAGTCAGGGGTTTTAAAAGCAGAGTATCTGAAAAAGTGAATCCATGAGGTGCTGGGTATTTTACATCTTAAAAGCTCTTGTGAGGATTTTGTGATGTACAAAAGATAATGAGACAGTTAGAGCGTCACATCTCTGGGGTTGAGTTGTTTTTACTTCCTCATCCATGTTTCATGTCTTGTTTCTTCTGTGTATATTTAAGTCCAGCCTTCCCTCCCCTCTGAGCCTGTTTCTGTCAGTGGTCCGGCCACTTTCCCTCATGTTCCATCTGTATGTTTTTGAATCAGGCTTAAACCTTTTGGATACCTTTCCCTGATGTTCGCCTACCTGTGTACTAACTTTGGTTTTGATTAAGCAGACTTTAAACCCCAGAGTGCTGGGAGAAGATGGATCATTTCTTTATGCACACAGAATAAAAACTATCCACAGATCCCTGCCAGAAGCTTAACGCTTTTACTACTTCCTTACAGTTTTTCCACATGTTTCAAATTGTTGCAGGAAGACAGTTTGAAACTGGAAACACAGCTCAGCAGTCAGCCCTGTCCTGGCTCTGTGCATATATACATGCACCAAAACACGCTGAATCTGTTTGTTAAATCACTACCAGAGCTCTGTACCTTGCTGTGTTTGGGCTGATTGAACTAAGCTGTGAGTGAATGCTCCCTGCGTGGGCAACAGGAAAAGATTTTCATGCCTTTCTGTAGCATGTTGTTGACCTCAGAGGAACTTTGTGAAACTTTATCTGTAAACTGGTCAACATGAGTGACAGCCACATCTAAGGAGGTAAATACATGATGGAAAAATCTAAAAGAGAAATGAAAAACAGAAACATTCTCAACAAATTCAAAGTAGACACCAGAGTTTGTTGCTTTTCTGGTCTGCCTGAAGGAGAAAGAGCCCAAACCATAATGCAGGGTTGTA